>JAMKCH010007894.1:0-31075 GCA_023653785.1 Ophioderma brevispina | reverse complement strand
TACACAAACGCCTGCTGCAACTTCATACATCCTTGAACGAATGGATTTGTAAGTAAACGTAAATATAATCACAGTAACAGTGCAATCAGTGACTGATTCTTTGCTCGTGTTGTTATCGACGTATAGTTATCAGGTTCGATATTAAAAAATCGCGCTTTCGACGGCCGGCGTTCGTATACAACAAAACACATACGTGAGTATTGACTATGATATCTTGGGTACGGGTTAAACAGTGCGACTCCGAAACACAAAACCAAACGGGAAAATAACACAATTCTAGGCCGATTTTGCTTATGAAATTCATTCAGCTTGAAAGAGCACATCCCACAACCTTTCACACGGAAATTTTGAACAAATAGGCTCAATCGAGGGAAACGGAGATACGCCTAGATTGTTTCGCCGCTCTGCCGATCGGTACGATTAGATTGCTTCATCATGAGCTAAAAATTGTGCGAAATATGTGGGAAATTCACGCTCTTCCTGGGGAATATACATTTTTGCAAGCCCTGCTGTGGATCACGAAATGCCCCTTAATAAAATGTAAACAACGTGCACACAACTAAATCCCCCACGCCGCTGCCCAAATATGGGCGCTGCAGCCTGCAGGTTCCAATCTACAATCTCGAAAAAAATGTTGGCTCACTGTGACCGATTAGGGAAAAGGTGACCCCCTCTCCCCCAATTCAAGGTTGACCCGAGTCATGTTGTCAACAGCTTAGCCAGGCCCCCAAAATTGTTGATGGGGAGTGGGGAAGATTATGGTAAAAGGGGACGACCTCTTATAAAGAACAGACTTACCAAATTCGATCTCATTGTGAACATGGCAATGGTTACAATATATTGCATCAAGTGTTCCAAAAATTTTTTCCATGATTGTCTTGAGCAAATGTAATAAAGATCATCTAAATTCACGTTTTACTTATCTTTAAAAACTAAACAAGCTATAGTACCAAATTTTAGCGATTTAAGGAATACACTTATAGGTACAAATGTACACTCACATAAACTCTTTTGGCAAATTACATGCAATAAGGGACCGTTCAATAATTATATCAATGAAGATTATACATGCACATATAAACACTCAAAATTAATATCAAGAACATTGAATATTTATCTTTTGAGTGAATTAAGGTTGAAATGTAAAACAAATAGTTAACGTCACTTTTGTCAGCCTTAATACCTATAACCGGCAAATGCACACTTTTACAATAATTTTAATCTACCGGAACATGGTGTCATTACATACTGAGTGACACCGTTCTGTGGTCGACTCTGTGTTTAGGTTACGAGGTATACAGTGAAGCATCACAAGTTTCACAACGCTTTACACAATAGAAACACATGTTGTGAACGATTAACACTCCGAAAAAAGAATTGTCAGGGCTGTAAGCCGGGGGGGGGGGGGTCCGCTTTATGATGTCAAAGGTCAAGGCTTTGTCCTGTTGAAGGTCGTTTTTGCCTTGTTAAAGTTTGCGGCTTGAGTAAAATTTTGTTGTTTTAAGGGTTCTGGTGCATGGTATATGAATTGTTATCCAGTATAATAGGCCAGGCTGATGTTATTTTTTACTGCTTTTTCAACTGGCTTGCGATAATGTCATTAATTCATTCCCCCCCCACGTACAAATAGAAATTGACCTTTTTACCATTTTGCCATTTTACCCGAAAACTTCCAAACCAATGGTCATAGATGGTAAAACTATACATTTTTGGAACTCCTTGACAAGACGGACAATATGGCATTACATTTCAACATGATTGGAGCATTTTAAAAAGTGTTGACCCCCTGTGTAAACTTAAATTGACCACTATTGAAAAATAGACATTCACATATTGGGTGGTCGTGTACTTCGCCCTAGTTACCGTAACATGTAACTCAGGACTTAAGGACTGGAGTTACAGAACGGTGCTTATTAAATGACTAGCCATTTTTCCTGAAACTCGCCGAAGTTCAAACTTTGCAGACGGGATCCTTATATTTTACTTTTATTTTACTCCCCTCAAGACGTCCATGCAAGGCATGTGTATCTCATGGATTCATATGAGATGTTGATGTCAATTTTCACTTAGCTATTTCGGGAAAAATAGACTTTTGTGGAGGTCTGGATCATTATTACTTCACAAAACCGCTATCGTTGATAATAATCGTAGGACTCCACGGGAATTAGTAGCACGCTGGCGAACTAACGCATTCGGTGTTTTTTGCGCCGGTGAATTCTATATTTCCTGAAAAGATGCTAAGCCACACCCTCTGCTGAGATATCTAGAGCCAAAATTTGTCCGGGGCCGCCTCCTTCTTTTAACAAAATTGACTAATGCCATTTTACGAAGGGGTTTCTTTGCCCCATGTTGTTTTTTTTTTGGTGCGTGTTTGTGTAAATTGCTTCGAAGAGAAGTTTCTAGTTACCGATTCTGTTGTGTGCACCTGTCACTCCTTGCTCTCACGCGATCGACGGTGTGGTTATGTGGCCGTATTTCACGGACTAGTCAGACGTTGGTAGCCACGAAATCCCAAATTTAGCCGTCGTCATTGTTTTAATTAAGACAAAAAGAAAGGGTTATTTCTTGAATTTTTAGGCCGATTTCAATTATCCGATTATTATAGACCTAGCTCACTCTTCACTTTTTGGGATAAGGCCAAACTTTTTTTTTTTTTTTAATAGGAGGCCCGCATTAAATCAACTCAGACCCATGGCCACATATACCGCATCAATTAGTTACTTTTTTGGTATGGGCTTGGCCGGCAGCGTCTGAATATGTGTTGGGGAAACGGATTTTGTTCATCGGTGGTGTGCATTTCTTTACCGTGTGTACGACCTTTAACCTCGTCATTTTTGTTTCGTTTCAAGTCGGGACTCCATTCTGCTGGTTGAGAAAATCGGCTCCCTCCTATTCTTCTCGATTTTACAATTTGTGATATCAAATTGTAAAACAAATGGTATGTACAGTAATAAGCATTGCAAGATTGACCATAAATGCATGGGAGTGCTATTGGCGGTATTTTGAGTCCTCTGTAACCTTGCAAAGTTTGAGTCATTCAATACCGTATGTCACTTCAATACAACGAACTAGGACATGAGAATCAGCTGTTCGATAATGCCCAGTGGCTAATGATAAATGGATTCGAATGTCCTAGTTACTAGGACTAAACTTCGCCCGGGCTACGACGGTCGCGCTAATTGAAAAAGTGATCTACCACAATTTGAGAGTACTACCTACCAAACATTGATGTAGAGTGTCCATACTAACTACCAAAGGTTGTCAAACCTTTTCTGTAGTAAGGGTAAACGATGATGTTTGACCTGGGTCCCAGCTCCTCCTCTATGTGGAGTTATGCAAATCGTGCTGATATTTCCATTTTGCCCTGACACATACCTCAACTTTGTCGATCTCAAATTACCTCCAAATGCACAATATTTCCTTCTCTTCGGGATCAAACAGATCTTGAGTCATGCCGCTGTTGATGCCGATGACCTATGTGAAAAAATCTCCGAAGACCTTGCAATGTAATAATTTAGTCAAAATTAAATTGCGACTTCAATCATTTCTACTACTCCAAAGACGCCATGACAAGAGCTGACCCGGCAGTTTAGGTACAATGCAACTGTCACATGGTCGAAAACCTGTCGTTTTTTACAAATTCCTGCCAGCCACTTTCCCCCCCCCCCCCCCCCCCCCCCCATAAGCATGTTCCAATGTTATAAACGCCACCCAAGGGCAATTTTGATAGCTCCTAATTTATGCAGTATGACGTTACTAACGTACAGGTAGGGTAAATAACACAGCGCCACGTATGGCTGGCTGGCTATCATAAAGCTATGATTTCATGCAGTATGCCTTCGCTCTCTTGAAGAGTAGCCTCTCATGATTTATTTAGGACGAGGGGCAACTCTAAAGCCATGATATAGATGAGGTGACAATCAATGTTAACAAACGCAAGTTAGTTTTTGTGGTAAATTGTGGTAACTGATGGCTTCACAATGTTTCACATTGAGTGTGGTATCAGGCAAAAACAGGAGGTGGAAAATATTAGCCAATTACCCAAATGGCTCCAGAAAAAAGCAGGAAAAAGCAGACAATAGGGTGAACAGCGTTAAGATGTAACTATGGACAACCCATCAAATGGGCGGGAGCCGCGGGACTTAAAACATTGTAGCTAATTGTGACGGTTACATTGCTGATTACAAAAATACCACAATTGATGAAACGCAGGGAACTACTTCTTACTACAAGACCCAACTGGTATGCACTATCAGACAAATCAGTACCACAGATACCACAGGACGGATGGTTAGAACTACTGATTACCACCAATTCCCACACCAAAAGGAGTGTGGTTGTCAAACCCCACAATGTACACAAATTGAATGTGTGGGTACATGTGGTAATCAGTTGTTGTGTTAGGGCTAAAGGTTGTAAGTTAGGAGTAGTATTTTATATCAAAAGAAGGGGGACAAAAAAAAACAAACCGCCTTTTTTTTTAAAAAAAAAAATAGTCATGCAAGAGACAACAAGGACGGCCGAATTAGAATGTTGATCCCTTTATACCCCCATTAAGGTTAACTTGACCTTCTGACCCATGTAAACTTGACCAATATGGTCACAAAATGTGTCATATTTTATGTGTTAAAACATTACAAGGATATTATTATTGAGTTCACTCAACAATAATGTCAGGGATTGACCTTTTACCCCTACCGGCCTGGAACACAGTGGCATAGCCAGGTGGGGGGCAAAAGGGTGGGCAGAGTGCCCCATCATGAAAAGAATCTGGAGGGGAATCGGCGAAATAAAACACGAATAAATTTCATGTTAAATCCAGCCCATTTTCGGATCTTTTGCCCTGCGACCGGAAGGAAATTTTTGCTGGTGATCGGGACAATTGTTGCATCTACCAGGGAAAATGCCCCCTCGGAAACCGCCGGGCTGGCTACGCGCTGCTGGAACAGGTAGAGTACTGGTACTCCCATGAATGTGAGTCTGTCTAGCCACAGACTCACAAAGTCTACTAACTAGATTGTGTTTTAAGGGAGTTTAAACTGTTTACAAACCACGAGCTCAGCCATAGTTTGCCTAAGATAACTCACATCACATTATGTCTTTAACATGTTTTCATAACAATGTTTGTGAAGTTATGCAAAAACCATAGGCTTTAGCTTTTCCTGTTACCAGCATGAGGCAGGCCCGATTTCCAAAGAGCAAATTTGGAACACTGCAGACGACCAAAATATCAAAAGCAATTCAGAATTGAGTTGAGATATATGTTCCTTCAGATATTAAATTACCTTTTGAAATAGTTAATCCTCACAAAAGTTAGTCAAAAAACAGAAGCAAAGGAAATATCATTCGGGAAGAAACAACCTTTTCCATACAGTATCGTTTGCAACCTTACGTCATTGTTTGACAACCAGCCACTGATTTCTATAGCACTAGATAGCGCGAACGCCAGCTCAAAAGCCGTAACCATCTTTTCCCGCAGTGCGTACTTATTTCCATAGAGTGGTGTTGTACCAATGACAATTATTCATAGATGCAGCATTGCATTTTAGAACGCTGTCCGTGCTCCAGGCCAACAGGTTACGGCGATGCGCGTACGCGTGCGCGTTTCGAATGGATGACACGTAATGAATATTTATAATTTTCAAACCACGGTTCGGTGGCCGCCTATTCTTAAACGGGCGTACGTTATCTAGTGTTATAAATAGAACCATCTGTTGAACCAGCCTGAAAGGTGACCTTTGATCCGAAAGGTCACATACCGGTACCAAGGACATAGCTGCATCCCTCGTCCTCTAATATACACACGGCCGTTACAATGTGTTGTATTCACTGGATATATGTTTTTAGTTGCGAACGAGGGCCAGGGACTCAGGCTAGCGTCGACACCTAAGGTGCAAAGGGAGTAAACAGGAGAAAATAATCCTTTTTGGTAAACAACGAACACGTGGGACCATGGCACATGTGATGTATGCATGACTATGGTACTAGTCAATTATGGCTCATTCATGCAATGGAGTGGCAGAAGTGATCGTAGTCGCAATTTTCTTCAAAATTTTAATTTCTAATTCTAGTTTTTTTCACATGCCATCGCATTATAAAAGGATCTCAAGTTGTGTTTGAGGCCAAAAAAAAAATATTGTTTGATTGTCCATAGACGACTTTTAGAGTTGGGTCGGTCGGTCAGAAAAACTTTTTTTTGTAAAGTCAACTACAAACCAATATTGAAACATGTTTGTTGTATTAATAAAGTACCAATCACTAAAAATTAAGTTGAGTCTACTAAAAATGCATCTGTACCAATTATGAAACCCAAAACTAACATGGGCTTTTAAGGAAACTGTTGTTTAAACATCTTTTTTTACGTTTCAGAAATTTTAAAATTGAAAAAAAGAAAAAAAAACTTTTTTGGAATGTTTCAAAAGAGGGTCGGTTATTCTTGCACAGTTAAAGGAAAAAAAAACTTTTTCCTGATTTTCAAAAATTAGGGTCCACGGTCGGATGAGGACGCAATCAAACAATATAGTTGGTTTGCCTGATTGATATATAGTTACATTGAGTTTTTTTTTTTGATTTTGAGATCGACAAAGTTGAGGTAGGTGACAGGGAGAAATGTATTATGTATCTATTGCATAACTCCACATCCATTCCTGACCACAGTTAAAGACAAAAGTGGAGTTATGCTTAGCAGAACTAACCTCAGCAATGTTCATGCATTGGCTTAGCCAATATGTGTAAGCTTGTATGTGCACTCTTGCACACAAGTACATTGTATGCAGACGAATAAAACCAACATGATGGACCTCCATTCCAAAGTTATCCCAATAGTGATTGGGGTTGAGAAAGCTCCTGACATCTCCTTTGTTCATGTCAACAATAACACAGAAACTTCTGAAAAACTGTATGCACAATTCCCCTTTTCTCTTATTCATGATATTGAGTATTCAACATGTCCTAAGGATGCATTTGGATAATGGTACCATGTCTATTTGATTCTTGGTAAGTTTGACTCATATTTATTGTATTTAAGAAGACTGAGGCATGTAAACAAATGACATCTGGTGTCCAAACTGGTAAGGCGTATGAAAGTCTATGTTATGTTTCCCGTAACCCGCCCGCATTATGATTTTCTGCCCGCGTTTGAGATGCTGAAAAGTTCATTATTTTGTATTTTAAAGAAAATATCAAGTTTTCTTCTTGTGATCACATCTGGTGATGTGATTTTAATAGATTTTAAACCAAAGAACTGGCAAAATCATTTTTAAATGTAGGGTGGTGTTTTGACACAACATTATAGGTATTGCCATTGGAGCACGCTGAAGGTTGGAGAAATGGCTGTTACTACAAAATTCCGAATAATGAAAAATGAAATAGTTGCCTCATTATGATTTGCAAAAAATGTTACGGGAAACATAACATTGACTTTCATTGGCCTAATGGAGAGATGTGTGCAGTGGTTTTCAATACACCTTCCTCTGTGTTAGTGGGTTATATCCCACTATTAAACACAGATTCGATCTGTGTATAGTACTGGTTACCAGTAGCAGGCTCTCAAAAGAAACCTGACTACTACATTAGAGCTGACAAGATAGCTCATCAGGTAAGCGCGCGACTCCCGTTATTCTCATCCATGCTACATAGGCGTGCGTGGAGCCTGATGATATTCAGCTGTCCGTTAATTTCCCTGGACAAGAAAATTAACCGCCTTGGTTGTCTCTATTTTACCCATGCGATATTTGGGGGAACTTGGTCCGGGCTGCGATTGTTATCTCGAGGTATGTTTGCTGATAAGGGAAAGCGCTGATCCCATCTGCTGCTTCCCTTGAAATTCATGCTAATGGTTTATGGTATGTGGGCCACTTTGAATAGCGAACCATTTTGAAGCGCTTAGGCCCATAAAATGCGCTATATACATCTCTGCTATTATTACTATTATTATTACAGGTAACCCATATTCTTTCCCTAAAGTCAACCATGGAACTTGGAAGACAGTTAATTGGAAAGCACTACAAACATGTCCAAGTGGAGGATCCAGGATTTTTGGAACCAGGGGGAGTGGAATTGGCTGCAATGGCACCGAAGTGCCGGGTGGTGGGTGCGAAAGGGGTATCCCCTCCTGTGTTGTGGTGGTGGGGGGATGCTGCAGGGGGTACCTCTTCCCGAATTGAGTGTCGAAAAACCAAAATTAGGTTGCAAATTATCAATTGAAAAAGCAATTTTTTTTCTTGAAAAAAAAACCTTGATTTTATACTGAATTTTGGTCGAAAATCCAAGATTTTTGAATTTTTGGACATCGAGCTATTCCCATACACGGCTAAACTTATGCTAATCACATAACCGAGTTATTTATAGCAAACCACTTCGGGCCCGTTCATATAAGATTAATCTTTTAA
Source organism: Ophioderma brevispina (assembly GCA_023653785.1). Lineage (NCBI taxonomy): Eukaryota > Metazoa > Echinodermata > Ophiuroidea > Amphilepidida > Ophiodermatidae > Ophioderma > Ophioderma brevispina. The sequence continues at coordinate 22,685 of JAMKCH010007894.1, read as the reverse complement.
GATTAAAAGCTAAACTAACAGGAGTTATTCTTCTGAAGTTATTAAATCGTTTAAAGCCAATTTAAGCAGGAGTTCAAATAATTTTGTATAGATGAGATGTTGGGTTCAAATAATCTTAAACCTTGTAAAACAGGGCCTGGAGGCGCAAACTGCTGCTGATTGGCTTTATTTTTTTAAATCCTGAGAAGTTTTTCTTTTTTCCTGTGTACAGGCATGAAAAAAAGGGGTGTGTTTGAAAAAAAAAAAAAACTGAAAGGGTTTATAATGGTAAATTATGGGGCAGAAAGATGGGCCTCTCGCCCGTAGCGGGTGGCGCCTTTACTTTAAAGGGTCATAAATTTAAAACTGGCCCATCACAGACATACAGCTGTATGAGCTGAATCAGAGATTGAGCTATTAAAATAAAGCTATTAAGAAAATTACAAACCTATAATTATTATCTTAATAAAATATCAGTAATGAATTTTTATTTGCTAAAACACACACAAATTGTTGTCTACGTCAAAAGCTGTCAAAGTACAAAAAAGTTAGGAACTCGTTTGCTTAAGCAAAAAAATCAGATGGTATACAAAAACTCGATTTAAGCGTATCTTATCAAGACAAAATTTTATGGGATTTTAGAAGAAGAAATGGTCAATACGAGCCGGAAGAATCCATTGGGCGATTTTCTTTCCGACGATATATTGATGAATTAGCATGCAGATTACAATTGTAGCTATTCCTCATTACCAAAAATATGCCACGCTTAGTAATGATAATATTAACTTTTAGGATCGGCAGTTTTAACACCTGACCCATTTTCTTTTGTAAGTGTTTTTTTTTTTATTATTATTATTTTTTCTCCCTCCAAAGAGGGGGCAGTGCGCCGAGCACCGCCCCTTGTAGAACACGCCAGTGTGTCCATAAGGCCCATAACTCTTAGTTTATTCTGTGACTGCCTCCAAAAAAGAAATTTACTATATGTGAGAGAAATTATCACACCCAAAGCTATGTGATGCAAGCCTTATGGGAGTGTCTGGCCTGCTTATCACCAGCAGAAAGTGAATATTTTCGCCGATTTTTTTTTTCTTAATTGGGGAACTATTTTAAAGGTGCATTTCAGTGATTCAGACCTTGTTTTATTCATTGATCACTAATGAGATACTTGAGAAAAGCTTATTCTCAAAATTGAGCTGATCCCGATCTTGCGGTTTTGTTGTTATGAGCAATTGCTCGATTCCACGGTCCCATAGGCCACTGTGCTGTAATTTCTGTCCGTTAATTACGGACAGAAATACACAATTGCGATTTTATTACACAGAAGCAGAATGAATTTGCAAGTAAGATTGGGGCACACATGGATTACTGACAGGGGCGGATCCAGGATTTCTCAATAGAGGGGGCGCAAAAATTATATATCCGCTCGGTTGTTGAAATTCTGAAGAGCGGGAGGGAACATTTACGGTGACCACTGGGCTACACGGCGCCCGACGCCCGCACCGTAATTCTTGAAATCTGAAGGGCACCCTGTGCGTAAAAAGGCATTTTTAGAGCGTACAAGGCGCCCGGCGCTCTTAAAAAGACCGGCGCCCTGTGCTCTGCAAAAAATAGAGGGGCAAATCCGCCCCTGACTGAGCTAACGGTTCAGTTGATATAAAAACTAAAATTTTTTAGGTAAGTCGGGGGGACGAGGTTGATGGGGAAGCACGAAGGAAATGCCCTTTAAAACAAAAATGGTTAAGCAGATCATTGGATAGTTTCTGTAGGTGAGTGGATCGATTTGGGGTGATTTAACTACGGTACTGTAGTATCTAAAACCAATTGGGAGTCCCAAACGACACCATTGCCTGTAGTCCATAGTCTACACATCCGAATACTAACGGAAGTGCTAGTATATTGAAAACAGTACGCAACCTATATGTAATTTGGCAATGGTATAGTAATATGTAAGCTTAACTTGCAGTAATGTCATAAATTGTTAGATAATGTTGGAATATAATGACAAATTGGCCATGGAGGCTGAACCGTACACCAACACATGTATAAGTCACGGGCAAAGGTTGCCGAATTTGGCTTTCCTTGCATTCGACCGATGTTTCACAATCCATGAACAAATCCACCTTTCTAGACAACAAAATTTTAAATCCCACAGTTAAAACACATGTTGTTAGTTCTTAACTAGTAGTTGTTCCAATTTATGTGTATTGGTGTTCTCTACTTGAAGTTGATATGAGAGCCTGGCACTTCACATACTCCTTCAAGTACCTGTGGAAAACAAACTTGCATTTATTTTTGGTAGACACATAATGCATCTTCAACACCCTATTCAACTGTGGACTGTGCTATTGTTTTATGGTATAACCACTAAAATGGAGTTTTGTTGTTTATACTGGGATGAAATGGATTTGAGGGCTCAATTTCAGGACAATTAGAAAATACGGCCTTTCTCTGATATCAAAATCGATACTACTTCCGCGTAAATCAGGGGGGTTCAAAGACGATCGAAACACTTTAAGAATACTTTCAATACAAAGAAAATTGTAGCAAGAAATACAGGCGGTTGATATGTTTGTAATAACTTTACCTATACGATACAAAGTACGGTATCGTTGTGAATGTTTTATGTTTATCTCAGACACTGGTTGTCAAGCACATCTCGCGCATGCGCAGTCGGAATTGCAAAAGGGCTTTTGTTCCTGTTCAGAAAATCTACTTTGTAGAGGGTACTTGATCGTACTAAGCCTGAAGATCATCATGACTCTTAATTTAGGCTAGCATGTCAAAAAAGACATCAGTGGATAACAAAAAGAGTGTGGGAGTGACTGCAGCCCGCTACGATTACGAATTCTGCAACCTTGTCATGTAGTTTATTCTGGCAGGCTGTGCAGAATTCGTAGGGGCCATAATGGAAACTCTGTTCGTCGGTTATTCACTCCCCCGGGATTCAAGACACTGTCACGTTAGTGCATGAGTTGGTTATAATCCACTAACACGATTCGATCTGCGTACTAAGATAAAATTTGTAGAAAGAGCCTTCTAAAAAGGTGCCAAATTCATATCAAAAAATGTTAGTCTAGTGGTAGAACTAGAAGGGTGTTTTCGGTGCACCCCCCTGAAATAAACTTCTAATCAATGTCCTATATCAAAAAAATGCGTAGAAAACGATTATCTATGTTAACAAATCAAAAAGTGTCCCACATACCATTTTTATGCAAATTTATGGCAATTATTAGCGCCATTACAGAAAAATACAATGTTTCGAATATTAGCCAATACTGTTGATAAATGAACCAATGAGGTGACTGGACCTATGTTTCGAGAGGTCAAAGATCAAGATGGAACCACTTTGAAAATTAGCCAGATGTCCTAATGTATGACGTAAAATGCAAATTAGTGTCGCCATTAGCTAAAAATACAATTTTCGATATATCTCCACAAATAACTGTTTGATAAATGAACAAATGAGGGGACTGGACCTATGTTTTGGGGTCAAGATCAAGATGAACATTTTTGAAAATTACCAGATGTCCACATGATGACATAATAGCCAAATTATGGTCGCCATTAGAGCCAAAACATCCATATTTGTCATATCGTAGCCAATATTCCACATACACACACTGGCCACATAGTGAACGAGACCTATGCTTTTGGGCCGAGGAAATTTAAAAGGCACTCATAATTATGTTTATTGTCATTAACATGTTCACACTGTAAATACTAAGACTATGCACATTAGGGCCTTCAATGTCGATATCCTCGTTTTTGTGGGTATTATAAGAAACGTTGCTGGTCAAGTAAATTTAGACTTCTAATACATAATACTTGTAACATTTTTCATAATTCAAGGTATGGAATGAACAAGACTAATCGAGACTAAGATACTGGGTGTTATCAATGCCGAAAGCCACGTGAAGAACTTGACTCTGCAGTCTCCAATGACTCTCTGCCCACATGCAAGTGTGATATCCATATTGTATATGGTAGTTTTACCCCCTCAGTAAATTTAAAGGAACTACAGGAGAAAAATTTACTTGGCCAAAGAAGTTTATAAAATCATCCCAAAACAAGATTATAAACATTTAGACCTTACAAATCTGTACTCATTAAATACTTTAAAACAGCATAAGCACCGTAGTAGTTTTACACCCTCAGTAAATTTAAAGGAACTGCAAGATAAAGATTGGAGCAGCTTCGTATGGAGTGACATCTCCACAATCAATAGTCCCCTTGTGATCAAGCAACAAAAAACTCTGATCTTTGGAAGGTGGATATCATCGTCTGCTGGAGTTGTATACCAACCGGAAGTATCGGAGCCCGTCGCGGAGGCATCGCCACCCCACCCGTAGACAAAGCACCCTAAGTCTACTCCTCGATGGAAGAGCAAAGGGAGTCACGGGCCAGAAAATGGGTCTGGTTCAACCTTTATCAAGGGTCAGATGTCACTCTCTCATTAATATTCAGCAGGCTTTCCCTCGAGTACCTGCCCTTCCTAAGCCTCTAATACACAGTCAACGACATGGAGTTTGCGTGGAGAAAATTCATACCTGCGGAACATATCGGTTCCTCTGCATGGTAATAGCTTGTAAAGATGAATTAGAGATAAGCGCAAAGTTTAACCATCTATGGACAAACCCAGAGGGCGTATTGAATTCAATCCCATGATGCATAGCAATGTGCCTATACCGTACGTACTAAACAAGGTCAGTACTAGGGACCAAAAGGTTCCAAAAAGAAACACAAGCAATTTCATATCATGCAACAAATTCGCTAAGTACTAGCGCTTTGTGGGTAAAATGAGCGTAAAGTCGTGGGTTTTGACCCCGGGGGGGGGGGGGGGGGGGTTCTTGGGATTTTGGTCGGGTACCCATGCTCGTTCCAAAAAAAGAAGGGAATAGCTCTTCAAAATGCGGGAATACCTGCTGGGTTATCAAATTCACAATAATCACCGTTCTAGTCCCGCTAGGGGACAAATTCAGATGTGATTGTGATACAAATAGGAGAAACTAACCTAAATATATCAGCAAAATAACCCTGAGGGTGTATTTTCGTGCAGTAGCACAAGTGTCATTTTCCTTCTATATAGCTATTTTAAAGGTACATGTCTTTCACATATTTGAGCAGGTCCCGCAAGAGGTATAGTTTCAATTGCAAATTGGTCCCTGTAGGGGTATAGTTTCACTGGAAAACTAGTTAATTTCACAAAAAACTAGTCCCGTTAGGGGTTACTTTTCACTGAAAATTGGTCCCGTTAGGGGGGTGACCTTCGGAACCCCTGGAAAGAGCACGGGTACCCAACAAAACCCTGAGAACCCCCCCCCCCCGGGGGTTTTTATGGTGTTAAGAATAGGATTTTTATGTGACTCACAGAACCCTATTGAGTGAAATTTCCCAAACTGGTGCATTGTGGGATTGACTCCTCAAACACCCTCTGGGACAAGACTGTACCGTGCAGTGCCGAGGACAATGGAAATCAGTCTCAGATATATATATGTTCCAAAAGCAAGCATCTCACCATGAATCTGCACGTTGTCCACTCTGACATCATTTTTGAGCTAAAAGCAGACTGGCCACGGCCCTGGTCAAGAATCAACATAGACCTCAAATTATGACAGAAGACAACATCGTATTCCACTAAGAAAATGGATAACGTAATAAATCTCTTCTACTAAATTCAATGGCAGCAAACATGTCAACAGTGCTGCAGGAATCGCGATACAGGAAGTGCAAACAGAGTCGAAAGCCTTAAGACCAATTAATTCTGCCGGGGGTAGATAAGTTGCAGGGTCAGCTTAGCTTGAAGGTCAACACACTAGAAATTCCCCCACCATTCACTCCACGCTTCATGGCCAAAGTTTCATGATGGTCATCGTCAACACCAATTTTTTGAGAATTGACACGATCTATACGACCATATGCAAGAATATTTTGTATGGTTTTTATCAGTTATTGGCAGCAAGGTAAGATGCCCGTGCCTGGATATGGAGCCTTCATCTCTGCAACGGGGACTCCACACCCAAAAATCAAACACTCAAAGGGTCTATGGACTCATTGAAAGCCTGCAAAATATCGCGATGAAGGAGAGAAACACCTTGACACCTGTCAATGTTTCCAGGAGTGTAAGCATGTGTACTAGCTTCAGAAACAGTTTTTTCCCCAAATTGCAACTGCATACTTTTGTGTTGATCTCACGTTCATTGGGTCCTTCTTATGCATTTTCAAGCAGGTTCTTCAGAGCGATAGTTTACCCTTTTTTAATCCTTGGGACATGACAAAAATGTTGGAACACATTTAGGACAATTGAAATATTTCGTAAGTTTAACCCCTGTACAAACTTGGCCCCCTTATTTCTGAAAATGCACAAGAGGATTTTTGGGGACTTTAGTATAGTATTCTAGACACATTTCTGCACCAATTCTGACTTTTCAGCTTGTTTCCAGAAATTTCCTCCAATTTCCACCTTTTCCTTGTTTATTTTATTTAATACTCCTTGGCCTATGTATGTATAGATTTGGCAAGTCTAAATTTACCTACCTGGCCAACAAAGTTTGCTTACAATTACCTCAAAACGAGACTAGCGACATTGAAGGCCCTCATTTGCATATTCTTAGTATTTGCATGTGAAATGTTTAGTGACCATGAACTAAATTATGGAGTACTTTTAAATTATCCTCGACAATCAAAAACATAGGTCTCGTCCATCTTATGTGGGCAGTTATGTGGATATTGCCAAAGATGAACCCAAATATGGATTTTAGCTAATGGCGGACCCTAATTTGTCATATTATTCATCATGGAAGAGCGTGGGTAATTTTCAAAAATGGTTCCATGTTGATATTTGACCCTCAAAAATAGGTCCAGTTATCTTATTTTGTTTATTTATCACAGTATTGGTTGAGATATAAATATCAAAATTTTTTTTAGCTAATGTCGACCCTAATTTGCATATTACGTCCATCATGGAGACATCCGTTAATTTGTCAAAATGGTTCCTTCTTGATCTTGGACCCTCGAAACATAGGTCCAGTCACCTCATTTGTTTCATTTCAACATTATTGGCCGAGATATAATCTATATATAATTATATTATATTTCTAACTATATTTAGTTTTAAACTTAAGTTTTAAAATTTTGCATAAAAATGATACGTGGACAACTTTTTGATTTTTTAACATAGCTAATCGTTTCTACTGCATTTTTTCCTGATATAGTGACATTGAGTAGAAGTTTTTTTCAGGGGGGTGCACGAAACACCCTTCTACCCACTAACATTTCAGTCAGATGCAATGCCGAAGATTTGTTAATCATTTTTATTAGGGTTGGGAAGACGTTTTACAATATTCTCCAAATATGATTATTTTTATGTGATTTTCTTCCTTTCGGGTCATTTCGCGTCCCGCTTTTTAGCTGTGTAGGTCGCCATTTTGTCGCTCTAAGGTCATTCGTGTCATCTAATTTTGATGCATTCCATTTCGCTATGGGGAGAGTCTGTCACGTTGCCCCGCATATTACTATGCCCATTGGTACGCATGAGTTTTAGAGGGTTGGAGTAAGGGTAATGGAACATTAGGTTTTAGGGTTAGAGTTTAGGGTTAGTGTTTAGGGTTATGGTTCGGGTTTGGGTTCGCGTTCGTTTTCGGTTAAGAGTTTATTGTTAGAGTTCGGGTTAGAGTTAGGTTTTAGAATTAGGGTTAGAGTACGGTAGGGTAGAGTTAGGGCTTAGGCTTAGGGTTTATATTTAGGGATTAGGGTTATAGCACTTGTCAATCCTACTCCACTAGTCCAATCATACACCACTTGTCACCTACACACCTACAACCACAAGTCCAACCACTAGACAATCCCATGCTATAACACTAGTCACTCCTAAACCGGATTTTTTTTTTGCTTATTAGTGCGAAATGAACGACTTTCTTGGAATCACTTTTTTTTAAATATAATTGAAATTTTGAATTTTGACTTATTGAAGTTATTGACAATCCATTTTGAAAATACAGAAATATGAAAATTAAGATTTTGGTCGTGTTCGAAAACGTACGTACATTCATACAATTTTTCATTCTACATCAAATTGCAATCATAACAACAATTGGCTTATTAGTGTCAAAATGAACCAGTTTTCTTAGACAACTAGTTTAAAACTAAAGCTGCCTTGTTGACGGCTTCAAATGGAATAAAGGGCAATACTAGATTACTAGATTGTTTTTGCTTATTAATGTCGAAATATAAGGCGACGAAAAAAGAAAACCGTTTAAAATAACGGTGTAGCGGACCCTTGTAGTAGGGTCGGTCGGTCGGCGAATTCTTTCCTTTTTTCGTTTTTTTTTTCTTTTCTGTACGCTCAAAATTGGCCTAAAATATCCCCAAAATCTGAAAAATCAAGAGACAAATGAACAATTTTTCAAAACAAATTTCTGAAAATATTTTGCACACAAATTGATAAATTGGGCTAAACGGCTGATTTTACATGATTTTTGAAAAACTAAAAAAAAAAAAAAAAATTCTGCAAAACGGAAAACAGGGTCGATCAGGCCCGTAAAAAAAGGGTTTTTTTATTTCGTCCGCCTACGAACATTTTCTCTTCCTTCTCTCCCCGTTAACGTACATTGCTTATAGATATTTGTGTGAAAAAATACCCCTAAACGCTATTTTGGTAGTGGCCACCACTATCCTTTGACTTCAAAGGAGCCGTCGCCACCAACGGTGTTTCTATATTCTATTATTTTGAATCCACAAACAAATTCAAATTTAGGTTGAATTTAAGCCAATATTTCTCTTAATAACAGCATTCCACTTCCCTTATGGCCATTTCCCGTCACATATGGACAATATTTATTTTCAGATATATTACACATTTTAACAGTTTCTTATATATTAATATTATAACATATTAGATAGACAGTTATATTCCAACCCACAAACCCTCTTCCCCAACGCAAATACACGGTGGTCTAATGGATAGACGGAAGACTCTAGATGATTACGGTCTAGGTGCGAGTCCGGCGGGAACCATAGGGATAAATGTTAGTAGTTAAGTAATAATAAGTGTAAATATAAGACTAATCACTGTAGAGTAAGGTAAGATAACGGATATGCAAGTCAGAGCGTGGACGGTGGAGCGTAGATAGAAGGAATAGAACGAGTAGGTGGAAAGAGCCACACACAAGATTGGCGATCATTTTTTTTTTCGCGTGATTTCTTTTTTTTTTTTCATGTTCTTTAGTATAAACCCCAGAATACCAGGCCCCATTTTTACTCACCTCCATCAAAGAGTCGCCCTCTTTTATGAATGTCGATCTAGTGATATGGGGAGTAAAATTTGAGCAATGTAGGCTTGTGCTGAATACAATTCCTTTCCGCGCTACTCTTGGCACTACTAACACAATGAACAAAAAAAGCAACCAATTGCAATGATGGTGCATGTCACCAACACCAACACCCCCGGTGTAACGCGCAAATTCCATTTACCTTACTTCAACTCTGCAACTGACACACCTTCTGTTGAATCAGGGCAGGCCCGGGAATCAGGATCCCTTGTTGAATGGTTGGCATTCTCGTGTTTCACACGACCACCCTGCACGGGCCTCCAGTACATTACAACGGAATAAAGCCTATACTTTTGTAAGTGAATGTTTGGCGGGAAAAAAGTGTGTCTGCATAACACGATATGCCGAAAAAGTTGAAATCAATGTCTGGGTTTATACCACTTGCTAACCACAGCTTCAAAAAGTATTCTGAATGCTGGTCGATTTCAGGGCGCCTGGTCGATCGGTCCCAAAACCGGTGTAGAAGTAACCCATTGTCCGGCGTACCATAGTCAGGGACAATGGTGAAAAAAATACCATAGGAGGGCAATCGATTCAGTTGACTCTTTACGCCACATTAGTTTCACGCTTTATTCCGTTATCGTCTACTGGAGCCCCGGACTATGGCTCCCGCGCCGGACTATATCTGCTTTCACATTCACACATTCACACACCGGTCCCATACCAAATCCGTCAATCAACACCTCGTCAATGGTTGGTTGACGTAGATCCCTCCTTGTATTAGGAGCACCAGAATTATCTGTAACAAGAATAGTCTTTTAAAATACAACCATCGTCTTACGGCGAGATTTAGTATAACAAATATTGACTGCTCATGAGGGAAATGGGGCAAAATACTTACCCGAGGTGACTGGAGACCGTGGGGCTACTATTTTCCCAGAGACCGAAGGTCGCGGGAAAATAGTAGGCCCACGGTCTCCAGTCACCGAGGGGATGTATTTTGCACATTTCACGAATATAGAGCAGTCAATATTGTTTTATATAACATATAAAAATATTCACTTCATGTGAAAACTTGCCAGTCTCGTCAAGATTCGGCTGCCACCCATGCACCGCAACTCATGATGAACTCAAAGCTAGTCAGTCTAGTCATGTTCAAACCAATCGCGGTCTCTTCCCACAAATTTCTTCTTCTCGAACTGTGCTCTAGACAGACGATTTGTTTAACGTGTATACTCTATAGCATGAGATTTCTCTCATTTTGAGTCAAAATTTTCCCCCCCCCCAACACAAAAAAGGAAAAAAAAAAAAAAAAAAAAAAAAAAAAAAATTGCCAATGGTGAAATGTAATAACACGCAAATATCAAGCAGAAGATCAGTGTCGAGGTCAATCACTATGAGGCAATGGGCGATGCAAGATACCAATCAGGGAAAAAGTCCCATAAAAATGAACTAATTTTTGTAAAAAATGCAAATATGATCTAAAGCTTTTTATGGGAACTTTTTCGCCTCCTGTTTGAAATTTTGGGGAACTAGTCTCAAATATATTATGTCATGTGACATAGTATCACACCAATCAAATGACAGAAATATTTTTAGTGTTTATTAATACTTATAGTTCAGTGTAATCCTTGAAGGATCATAGGAAACCCTCTCGTTATATTAAGCGATGATATAACCACAGTATGTAATTTAGTCTCAACCTTTAATTTTTAAATACCACTCCACTGGTTGGAAATGCCAGCCTTTAAAATACCGCCATATCCATTTCATAGGTGAGTGGCCCTCCTGTTATGATTGTGGGTAGTTTATCAAATCACTAGATTCTAAAAAATATTTTTAACCCCAGTCCATTGCACCGTAATTAACAAAATTCAAACTTACAGAAACAGGTTTTAAAACATGCTTGTCCCTATGAGGCAATGAGTATACTTCCCTATGGCACAGTTCAATAGTTTCATTCACAAGTGTATTTAGAAAACCCACCCTGAGTGCGTGGTGTATATTATGATCCCTAGAATACACAAGATCAGTTTCATGTCATGCATGTACAAAGTACAACAACCCACTGAACTGTGCCCTTGGTTGATGAGCATCTTTGTAACTCATAGTGGGGTGTTATCTGGCATTGTCCACCTAATGGTATCCTCAAAACCCATGGGTCATGTCTCCATTACATGTCAATTAACTGAGAAGTTATCCACTGGGATGGGTGCGCTATCATCCAATAAAAAGTTTTGTTTTTCTAAGCTGCTTCGGAAATGGTAAATAAATTCCTAGTAGGCATATCCCATGTCCTTAATTCTTAACTAATTGGTACCAGAGGACTTTGCACTGCTAACATGAGCCAAACCACACCCAACTCTCTGTGCATGACGGTGATATTCTCCATCATTTGCTGCTAAACCATATGCTAGGGTAACTTGCAATGTCAGTGGCTTTTAATCTACTCCGATTTTAGCCCATTTCGATGGAAAAATCCAATCTGTAGTGGAAGTGTAAGTAAGTGGCAGTGAAAGCAATGTTGCAGAGCGTGTTACGTCAACCTGGTAAATCTAAATTCCCTTGGCATGGTTCAGTAGCTTTCAGTGATGACATGCATGTTGGGATGCAGGTGAAGTGTGGGGTCAAGGATAAGATGGGTAAGTGACACCGTTGAATCAGCAATAACACCCAGCTACCAGACTGCAGGTTTTCGCATTCCGCTTCAATTGCTTTATAAAAGGTCTCTTCTCTGTTTGTGAATGCAGAGCAGCACACAAGAAAATGCTCTCTCGCTTTCAGGCTCCTCCTCACCACAACAGCTGCAAGGTTGGATCCTTTAAATTGATTAAATGTGTGGCACGGTTTGCCTTGAAGGGGTTGTATGTTCCATTAAGAGCTTAGTCCTTGCAAGAGGCTCCTATACACATCTCGTTGTTTGGTTCGAACATTAGCCCAAGTTGGATGAGTTAACCCTATTCTGCAGTATTCAACATTGAGATATTTCAGATGTTTTTTGAAATTGCAAATCCTTCTTCAGCTTGTTATTCCAGTAGCTTAACACTGCTGAATTGATTTGTTTCTCAGTTTTGTTTTTTGTTTGGCGGTTTTTTTAGCAATTCCATTTACTGTGGTAGATCATATTTATTAGTTTTTACACACTTTCATAAACCAACTTTTGGAGCTCCAGTTTTTCATAGCCAGCTGTCTTCTCACTATCTTGCTCTCAATAATGAACCCAGAGTATCATAAAGAAATAGAGCCAATTGGATTGAGCTTCAATTCTGGCTTTAACTGGAAGTTGCGTCCTAATAATGGAATACGACCGGCTTCATTTGCAGTTTTTTTTTTCTGGAAGATGCTTGATTTTGTTTTCATCACAACGTTTTTCTTCTGAGAGGTGACACTAACATTCATATCAAGATTCTGTCAGGGTCCTTAATCGTGCCATTAATACTATAGATACCTCGGTTCCAACATATGTCTGGATAAGCTTCCATGTATCTTGGGGACTATGCCCGTTTCAAGCCGTGTAAAAAACAAACCCGCTCCCATCAGGCGTACATGTACGCCTACCATCAGCACTCTATTCTTGAATGACAGCTTATTTGTGGTATGGTTTATTTCTCCTATATCCCTTGCAATATGTTTATCCCCTTATCAGTTACTTGTACTACTTTTTTTGTTCATATTCAGAGAAAGACCAATTTGGAAGTCCCTCCAGAATGTGAATAGGCTGTTTAGATTTACCGGGATTACTACCTCTTCTGTGGATGCAGGATATATATTTTTTTTTCTTTATGGGAGTAAATTATAGCTTCATCTAGCATATCTTGGAGTTTTCTGTCATATTATTTGATGCCGGAGGATATCATCAGCACATGTCGGTGCCCCCTACATAATAGGGTCCTATTCTAACACCATATTCTTTCCTCTAACGGTGAAGAAGGGGGTCAACGAAGCTTTAATAGAGCTCCGTGGAAGTTGCTCTTCCTTGATGTACTCCTTGGAAAAGCTTCGAAGGTTTGGAGGACTCCCTACCTCCTTCCATTTCACTTGACTGGTAGCCCCATCATACCAGTCTTGATTACACACCAAATTTCTCCTTGAATTCCTTAGATGTAGTTTCTGAAGAGGGATGGATGGCATACCACATCAAAAGCTTTCCTAGCATCCAGGTAGCAATAAAGAGCTCTTTCTTGTTATCCCTTGGCTTCATTTTGTCAATTCCGACAAATATCATGGCGGCCGATAAAGATGAGTTTAGCAAGTAAAGCCTCTCTGCAGCCTGAACAAGATTTCTTATCTAGGATTGGTCTCATACGTTCAAGAAGAAACATTTTCAAAGACTTTGCCTATGGTGCTGTTAGGGTTATCCCCCGGTAGTTCTCGTGAAGTAAGTGGATTCTGTCTTTCTTTGGAATTGTGGAATACGACTCCCTCCTGAAATCCTAGAACTTCCTTCTTTGAAATAATTAATAAATTGAAGAGGGTGATCGAGGGTTGCAGTACAGCTGCTCCTGTTTTAATGTGCTCTGCTTGAATTCCATGACCATCTGGAGCCTTGCCATTATTCAATTCTTGATGGCTTGGTGAATTCCTCTGTTTAATTGGCGAATATTGCCCTTGCATTATAAGCTGTGCTATGGTGACCGAGATCAGCTCAAACTTGTCTCAAATATTCATTATCAAATGTTGGAATTTGAATCAGGGAGTCCCAAGGCTTATAAGAAATTATCTTGGCCATACCATTCCGGATGTCAATCATCCTCTGTACAGCAAGTGTACATCTTTGAGAATAGCATTCCGTGTGTTAAGGTAGTCGATCTCTGCCTATTTATTAGCTTAAAGAAGAGTTTTTGGTCACTGCTATTCACTTCCATGATCTCATCATAAGTTTTCATTCTCTCCCTTGAATGTTCCAGCTGTTTTTTGCCATAAATAATTGCAATAACACCATTTAGAGAACGAAATAATCCCAACAATACAGTTAAAGTAAAATATTACTGTACTTATTAACCTAAAATATCAGCATTTTGGATTTTTAAGCGGCATTCATTTTGAGACAACAATGCTAGCCCTATATGCTTTCTTCTAGTAGCTCAACAATAATGTTAAAAATGCATCAGTTATATTAGGATAATATCCTTTAAGAATAAACTTACGCAATCCATCAACGTATTGAGCGTCTGGGTTGGCCATTTTGAATTCTTTCGAAATTTGAAAAATTTCACTTTGTCAAATGCAAAGAGCAATGGTTTGTAAAATAAAATGGGAAATTAAACATTTTTTGTGTGATTTCTAACGGAAAAAAAAAATACGGTTTTAAACCATTTTGAGTAAGAATTTGTATTTTGGCCCCATGTTGTTTTTAAGTCAAAAATAGGTGGCCCAAAAGCTTATTTTGAAGAATTTAGTATATTACAACATAAAAATACTAGTCTGATTTTTTATTCCCTGTCGTAAACGCATATTGTCGATGGTACGAACACAGCTAGAGATGAGTTGAGATCAAACTAAAAGGCGTATTCACGGATGACATTCTCACTCCCACTTGTTTAGCCAAATAAGATGCTCTAACCCAGTTTACATGAACCCTTTTTGTATCGATATGTAAAGGCTTCATAACCAGATTCATTGAATAGATTGTCGTACGGCCTGAGACACCTATCGATTCCCTTGTTTGGAGACAATCAAAAAGGGATAAGTGTCATGAAAACCGAGGCCAGGTGACCGCTTAAATCGAGCCACTTAAATATTGTAGTTTTGTTATGAGTGACCAAAACTTTCATTACTTAGATTATCGATTGGACAAAGACTCAACCATTAATCCCCAATAAATGTCACAACAGCTTAAACGTACATATTTTCTAATATTCCTTAGTGGCAAAAATACTGAAGGACAATGCATGCAAGCATGTTGTTGATAGAGAGAAATCATGCTGGAAAAACAACAACATATTAAAAAATCGTCGTGGGCAGGAAAAACCTCATATGTATTTGAAAGTCAAATGCAACACCTCATACTTCGGTAACATGGACAAACCAACCTATTGTCTAGTGTTTTTGGTTCAAATCAAGTTGGTGGAAATGATGAGGTGAGATGTTTCGAGAAGTACGTAGATCTATTTTTATTAAGTATTTTGCGATACTTTGCAAAACGACAATATCCAAATGCACATTGATGTTTTTCCTGCCCAGCGACGATATGTAATATTGAAATTCTGATGTTGTTGTAATGGTGAGGATTCTGATATTGGAGATTCTTCCTCTTCCAGGCAATAATGACAAATACATTTTGGCGAGTAATTATTACTTATTCCCCTCCTTATTCTTTTCTCATTGTTGATCTTCAGTTTATTCAATTTGTTTTGATTTAATTCAGTGCATTTACTCTTGCATTATTTTCTTCGTAGAAAAGTGACATTTTATCTTATGCCTTAATCTGATTCGACATGGTCATTATAATTTCTATTTAATTAGTGGGTAAAGCATGCACCCTCACAGAACGAATGGATCGTCGACACGCCCAAAACTTAAATGAACTGGCGGATAAAAATCCTCCTAGAGTGAATATGTGGTAGAAACGTAGATTAGTTATGACCTGGGATGTACCTTCTATTAACTGCGTCTTAATTATTAACCGGAAATTACACTACTCTAATTGTTGGTTTTGAGCTAAATTACATGAAGGGGCGCACTTGGGCACAGATTCATACATTAGCATTTTGTTACATTGTACACTAAACTTTCATATCAACCACCCAATCTTAAGATTCGAAGTGGTCTGGAACATTTTCAACATCATTTTTCGCTAGATGTTTACACTTACGGGTCACAGATTTAATCACCCAAAAGCACGCTTATTTTCCTGCAGTCGTACTCTACAACAAACAAGCGGTTTTGCATGCGGTTTGCCGGCATTTTCTGAAGGAAGGTCCCCTCTATTTGGTGGCATCAAACTTTTATTAAAACCATGGAAACTGATTGACTACGCTGTTCCAAGACAACCTACAGCACAGGGGGTCACAACATCCGGTTGAATTACAAAGTTTTGTAGACTTTGCACCGCTTTTACTACATCGATCGCGTCAAGAGATACTCTTAAAACAGCCATATATATATATATATATATATATATATATATATATATATAGATAATGCTATAATATATATATCTATATATATATAGTCCAACGTTATGTGGACCGGATCCATATTCATAGTGTTTTTTAATGAGTTGTACTACGGGCTGTGTATAGCAAATCCTCTTAGAGCCAGCCCTACTGACAACATTTTCGAACATTTGAATATGTTGTTATTATAACGGAATAAACCGCAATACAAGGAGGGCGTTATGTTGCACCTAGAATGTCCACATACGCCAAAGACGAATAACAAAGGTCATGTCATTCACAAACCCTGCTTTTTTGTAGAAATATAACAAACCTCTACAACCTCTATAGCAAACTCTACAACCATCAGGAATCAGCATTTAGAACAAATGAGGCACACAGAGTGTTCAGTATAGGCCCCCAGTACTTCGCCAAGAGGGTGAATTTCTTTCACCAAGCTTTTTTAATATATATTCAAGAAAAATGGAGAACACAGAAGGGTTTTGATAGAGGAATTAGCCTTGGCGTATGATATCGACAACCTTCGATTACTGATGACAGTACTTGGAGCGTGCAAGCAGGGTGGTTGCGGGGAACTGATGAATCTAACTGCAGCGTGTCAACTATTGCAAGTGAAAATCAGGCTGCTGTTGACACAAAGAAGACCAGAATAATTACTTTGGATTCATCACGAACTGACTATGCCTTTGGTCAGGCTGATTGAATAGGTACAATAATTTGAGTACCTCGGTTCGCTCATTAACAGAAGGGCGACAGTACCCCAGAAATCAAGACTAAATTATCTTTCAAGGAACATCACCCAAACATGATAACATCTAGAGGATCTAGGAGGTAGAGGAGTTTCAACCCATAGGTAAAACTGCGGCTGCTAAGAAGCAACTGTCTTCAGTGTTGCCACCTATGGAAGTGAATCTTGGTCACCAACTAAAAGTGATAACCACACGCATCGATTCGTTTGAACAGTGGTGTTATCGGAGGCTCAAGATTCCTATCCTGGCAGAGAAAAGAACAAATGAATGGCTGTTGGAGAAGATTGGTTCAAGGCCTGTATTAAGAAAACTTATAAAGAGAGGCAGGCTGAACCTATTTTGGTCACTATGATAAGAGAGAACAGCATTGAGAAGCAATCATTTCAGGTTGTCGTGAAAGGTCGTAGCGGAAGAAGGGCGTTTCCGGCAACAGCGTGGACAGATGGAATAAAGGAGTGGAACTGAAAAGGATTATGGCAAAAGCTACAAGTTTAGCTAGAGATCGGGGAAAATGGCGAGCTCTTGTGAAGGTCAACAGAAGTGCCTATGGGCACCATCTGACATGATAGAGATTAGGCAAGAATGCTTTTGAAATGACCCCAGTATTGTGCATTTTAATTATCACAAGAATTGAAACAAACTTGGACGAGTTTATTTCACAATTTAAATTTTTGATTTTTTATAATTGTTTCAAAATCCTAATTTGGGGTAAAAAAATCTGATATTTTGGCTTTTGGCATAGCCAAACCCCATTTAACTTGAATATGGATGGTTTTAAGAAGAGTATATTCTTGTTAGGTCAGGAATTGAAGCATAAATGGGAATGGCTTAATTTGCAGGATAACTAGCTCTCGCTCATAGAAAACATGAAGTGCGTTCCAGCGTCGCCATGCGGCCAAGTCATTGCCAGCCGAAATCGACCTGGTTCTATACACTGATCTGAGACAAGATTTGCTTCTGATCTCTCTAGGGATTATTAACATTTAGCCTTTGATCAAGGCGACGCGTTGCGCTTTACTTTTTATTTGCTACAGTCCATGTATACGATGTGGTATAGCGCCCTCTCATTTGGGGACTCGCTCCGCTCGGCCCAGGGCTTCGTCCTTGACACGCGCCTCCAGCGATCCTATCACGGTTGATGGCCAAAAATTTAAGGCGTCTTTAACAAAGGCGCCTTTTAATAAACATAATTATATTTATTAAAATTCCGTTGATACGCTCGACGGCGTGAATAAGTTATGCTCACATTTGCGTTAAATTACTTAAACACAACCTGCAATGGATATGGAATAAATCCTGAGGTCAAAAACTCATTAAAGATGTCAATCCAATTGAACGGTGTCTCCAAGTCACAGAAGGGAATAAAACGTGATTTTCGCTTTTGTTTTAAATAACGAATTCAAATAATTATTTGTCATATTTAATATTTAAATATATATATTTTTTTTCATCTGCAAAGTATCTGTATTTGTATTTGTTAGAGTGTCGAGGGGTTTACAGTAATAGAAAATTCCAGGTGACTGGTGTGAATCTATTCATGACACTGACTGAAAATCAATAGTTTCACTAATGTCGTCACTGGTAGTGTATTCTTTTTTCTGGCCCTGTTTATTGGAATAGAATGTCCCATAAAGATTTTGAGTAGGTTTATCATCTTATTTCCTGGGACCTTTAAGTGACCAAGGGGTTTTCACTCCCGTTAGTGCCTAAAGGGAGGGAATTTTTGCACGAAATTTATACAAAAAAAAAAAAAAAAAAAATTAATAAACATAATTATATTTATTAAAATTCCGTTGATACGCTCAACGGCGTGAATAAGTTATGCTCACATTTGCGTTAAATTACTTAAACACAACCTGCAATGTATGGAATAAATCCTGAGGTCAAACACTCATTAAAGATGTCAATCCAATTGAACGGTGTCTCCAAGTCACAGAAGGGAATAAAACGTGATTTTCGCTTTTGTTTTAAATAACGAATTCAAATAATTATTTGTCATATTTAATATTTAAATATATATTTTTTTTCATCTGCAAAGTATCTGTATTTATATTTGTTAGAGTGTCGAGGGGTTTACAGAAAGGCAAGTCGTGAACCAGATTAACCCACCCTATTGTGCATCTGCGGTGCACATTATTGGTGTGACTGTTGTTGTAGTACTTTCGCAGGCGTATTTCCATGCACACTACACAAGGGGTCAATGTAGACCCATGGTTTCATTTTTCGCCCGCCATGCGGGTTTTAACACTTAAAGGTCTCAGGAAATGCAAACAGAATTGATGTGGTTTGTCAAGTCTACAAGGAGGGACTAGAAAGCATTCAATATTTGGGTTGGTGATGACATCATTAGTGAAACTATTGATTTTTCAGAAAGTAATAGAAAATTCCAGGTGACTGGTGTGAATCTACTCATGACACTGACTGAAAATCAATAGTTTCACTAATGTCGTCACTGGTAGTGTATTCTTTTTTCTGGCCCTGTTTATTGGAATAGAATGTCCCATAAAGATTTTGAGTAGGTTTATCATCTTATTTCCTGGGACCTTTAAGTGACCAAGGGGTGTTCACTCCCGTTAGTGCCTAAAGGGAGGGAGGGAATTTTTGCCGACATTTAACCCACATTTAAGGGCACCCCCCCCCCTTAAGACAACCCGCACTGAGCTAAAAATGAAATTTGTTATTTTGGCCGAACAAAGTTCAGGACAAAAACTTCTATGGGCAAATGAAGTGTATTTGCAACACCCGTTAAAAATACAGGATCCCTAACACGCAGGTTTTGTGTTAAATATATGTAAGTTTGGGTCTTCTAGAATTAGATATCAACATAAAATAAGTTTTCAACAACGTTTGATGTAAGCGCAAGGACTCATTTGAAAATTCCGTCTTTTTGTCAAATTTTCGCTGTTTGAAAACCAATGTTTGCCCCTAATTTGCACCCCGAATAATCAAATTTAATTTTTATTGCTGATTTGGGGGTTGTATTATGAACCCCCTCCACATGTGGTATACATTTCGTTGCAAAAATTCTTCGGGGAAAGTGGGTTACAGTGTGGGAGTCACACATTTGCCCCCCCCCCCCCCCCCTGGGCACCAACGGAGTGAAAACCCCATTGTCACTTAAGTGTTAAGCATAGTGAATGCCAAAAAGTATTGTTAGACAGTTTTTTTTTTATTTTGCGAACGTTACACCAAAAAATGAGCGCATGCCGTGTCATTACAGGACGTAATTAGTGTGGTCCCGGGGTGTTATATCCTTAAGCCCTTAGCTGCATTTTTATTTTGCATTTAAAAAAAGTCACGGAGCGGACCCTTGCCCTTGTTTTAGCGGACAGTTGCACCTAGATATAACAAGAAAATAACGCTCAAGGGAGAGGAGGGTGCACAACAACAAAATACACTGCTATTTTTACTGTGTTAAAGGTACGGGAAGAGCGTAATTTTCGGGTCTTTAAAACGAAGAGAATTTAATGCAAACATATGTATTCTTGCAGATGATGATCCCAACCACTAGATAAAAAAAGGTATGAAACCGGCTCGATTTTCAGCTACTGAATCAAAATAGGGGGTGCAACAAAACCGTCGTCAAAAGGGGTAGTATGCAAAGGGTTTGGGGTGTAATACAAATGATACAGCCAAAATTGACACATTGATTGTGAGAGATATAAAGAAGATGTTGACGTGATGGTAATTTTAGATTTTAGAAGAAGATGATCTCTTGGGACGAGAAACAAAATCATCAAGTGGATAAGCATTACCCTTATTTTGTATTCATATTTGAAGTCCATCAGCTTTCAGGATATTCACCATCATTCAGTATGGCAGACAGATTAGATGGCCATTAATTATAAGAAAGGTAATTTTAAATCCCATGGTAAACATAATAAGCGACAGTTCTGTGCTACTACGTGCACTTCTTTCCGGCTAATGCTCAAGCTTACGGTCAGTCCTGTTGGACTTGGGTGTAGACGTCGTTCTTCTCAGCAGGAGTTGGTCATAGATATTTGTGATTATGGCCCGTCTCTATTAATATTGTTGACCCTTCTTTCGGATCCAGGTTGATTCTTAGTGTCTTTAAGTCTATCTTGCTCACGTTCTTTGATGGTTGCCTCCTCTCAGCCTATAACATCGGTTAGTGACCCATAACTTGATCGGTGATTGCAAAGTGTTTTGGCTCACCCCCGTGGATAGATGTTTTGTTCTTTGGGCCCGGGTAAATGCTATTTTTCTATGCTTTTCAGCGTCTGATTTGTGTTCATTCAGTCTTTTCCCAAATAGCCATGAGGTTTTTCCCAATGTATTTTTTTTCGCAGTGGCGCAGGGGATTTGGATAAATAATTGATGTTTGCCATGTCCCTCTTATCTTTAGGGTTGGGCTTAAGATTGCCCGAGAGTTTGGTTGTGGTTTCAAAGGCCAGGAGACAATACAAGTTCAGGAAAATTCTCTTGCCACGTTGAGACAGTCCATTTACATATGGGGGGGGGGGGGAGACCATGCCTGAGATTTGTCATTTTGGCAGTGGGTTTCTCGTTTTCTTTCAGTTGGTTGAGGTTTCTCAAAGCCTATTCCGTGTATCCAATTGTTTGAGGATTGTTTGATCTTTTCTCCTCCGTGACTTTATCCTCCTCGTCTTGATAACATGTCCTTTCTGTCCATGAGGGTTTGATGACACTGAATTTGTGTTGAAGTGGATTATGGGATGGTTAATGGAGATATTGGTGTGTGTGAGTTTTCTTATACACAAATAATTGATACGAAATTTCTTTCTGGTAATCAGCGGTATCAAGGAAAGGGATCTTCCCATCTTCTTTCAACTCATAAGTAAATTCGATGGTACCTGTTATATTGATCTGTTGCAGAGGAGAAGTAAGATCTCTGCTAACCCCTTCTTAATTATCTCCAATACGTCGACGTATCTTTTCCCACATCCCGGTTGACACTGGAGCCTGTAGCAATCCGCCACCCTTCCTGTTACCAGCAACTCCATATATTTGACACAATAAGGCTAACAGGTGATCCCTAGCTGTCCCAAACTTCTGTTGGAAAATCTGGACCATCATAAAGGAAGTAGGTGGTGGCGAGGGTGAACTCTAACAGAGTCATGGTGTCTCGTACATGCAGAATAAAATACAAAAGTATGCCCTTTAAATATTTTTTATGGTTCGCCATTATGGTTTTAATTTTGAACTCAGGGTCCGGCTGCCACTTCTGAAGTTGATTAAATTTTTCATTTTCAATTTTTTTAATTTTTTTATTTTTTTTCAAGTTTTGCAAATTGGTTGAAATTCCCAATGTCATTTCTATGGCTTGTGTCCTTGGTTCAAATGGCCGTCAAATCCTAGAAAAAATATAAATGGAAATTTGCCATAATGCTTTGCACATTTGAGGTTAATTATTTAAAAATAGTGCAAGATAAACAGTCTCATAAAGCTGTCTCCCCACCTTTTGAAACAAACAAAAATAGTATAAGCGGGTCTCAACACATGATCGCGGGAAAAACGTCCTTTCGTGTTCTAAGTTACTTTGTACCCCAAGCTGATTGGGCAGTTTTCGTTTTTCATTTTCATGCAACTTA
>JAMKCH010007893.1:0-31673 GCA_023653785.1 Ophioderma brevispina | reverse complement strand
CCCCTACTAACCATGTAATTCATTCTCCCAGGGTCCTCCCCTGGGTCTGACAGGGGGTGGGGAAATGTCAAAAAGGTCAACATTTCCCCCAAAAGTCAATTTTTTTTTTCTAGATGAGTTAAGAGTAGCCAAACTCAATATAATTTTAGTCTATAGACTCAAAGTGTTTAGACCTATGCCTTTCATAAGCTCCTAGGCGACCGTCTAAGTGCCCGATATGGAGTTTTGTTGAGGTTTGGGTCCAACAGTCCACTTAGCTTCAAGTGCCTTCCATGCAGGCAGACTGGCTTATGGACTTTTTTGGTCTCCACCTTCTTGCGTCAAGTATAGACTATACATACACAATGTACACCCATATTATTCAACGCCCCAGAGCTGCACATACCCTAGGTAGAAAAAACAATCCGTCCATACCGCCATTGGCGGTTTACAGATTTTTTCCAAGTGAAATATTGATAAAAAAGGAAGAAAACAGCATCGTCCAAAGTTTTAAATCTCCACTGACTTGTGTGTTGTAGTAAGTGTCCGTACGGACATTAATAACTAAAATAACATATAACATAACATATTTATTTCTTTCCACAATCATACATCAGTATAAACATCAGTATAAACATATTACATACATGATAATGTAATTTAATACATGAAATAAATGTGGAAGAGTACTGGAAAGTAAGCCAAATAATGGCCTGTCAAGTCCCAGACGCTGTTTCTATTAGTTAATAATAGCAGAGATTTATATTGCGCCTTATGCTATTGCATGGCCTCTAAGCGCTTTCACAAATGGCCGCTGATCACTGTGGCCCAACCATACCATAAACCATTTCGCATCATTTCCAGATTTTAATTCCAGTTTATAATTTGAAATGAGTGACTTTTTACAATTAAGTTTAAAAGAGTGAAGATTATTGGAGTTTTTGACATTGGGTGGAATGTTGTTCCATTGTTTAACCCCAAGGTATGATATAGATTTACCACTAAATACAAGTTTAATATTAGGTATTTGAAAGTCTGAAGCATGTCTTGTAGAATAAGTGTGATTATTGGCATTTGTTATTTGTATTTAACAAATAGAGGATTAGATGCACTTCTGTAATCACTATTGCTCACTGCTCTCAGTGCACGCTTATTAGGCTCCTTTTGGCCCTATAACTTGTGGGGTATGTTATGATACCTAAACTTGTTACAAACATGGAAAAATCTGATTTTTTTTATGATTTTTTTCAATTTCTGGTTGAGCAAATCACTGATAGTGCCTTTTAAAGAGACACAAGGACATTTTCAGAAAGAAGTGCCCCCCCCCCATTTTTAACCCATGTTTTTTTGCATATTTGGAATGCTTACCAATGTATTGGATCACACCTGAAGTGAAAAAGCCAAATACGGCGTCTTTTCTGTAATAAGATGATGATTTAGTGTTTTCAGTGAATGCACTACAGAAATTCAAAACATGGTTTTCTTTATATTTCTCAGACTTACCACAAGTCTGAAAATTAAATGTCTTGCACATAGGCTAAAATAATACTCCCAATTATACTCTTGGATTTATTTTAACTATTGGTTCAGAAAGCTTTTGACCCAAAATTAATATGCATATACTTAAGTTAGTCTTTGTACAAGTCTTGATCTTCATTGAGCTAGCATGCAAAAAACATGCGGAAATGCAGGTTTTTCTTACAAAATGAATGAATATTGAACTTTTGACCCTTATTTCCAGTCTAAGTAATGGATTATGACTGAGCCAAACAGAGTAATATTTATTTAATCTAAAGTATTTAGTGTTAAATATTCCCGGAATTGTGCATAGTCCCTGTGATCCAAAGTTAAAAAAGTAAACCTAGCAAATTTGTCCTATTTTGCAGAAATAACATGCAAGTAGATAGAGGGCACTATTCATGAGCCCTGTGAATTTTGCTGTACTACTTTACTGACTGCTGGTGGCGCCCTCTGTATCATCTGCTAATAGGTGTCATAGCTTCACTGTTTTACGTAAATGGCTGTGAAAGTAGGTGCCCGGTACGGTTTTATTATATCTCACATCATATGTTGCCATGGTGACACAAGGCACTTTCTAAGAAATCATACAAGAAATGCTGGGGGGAGGGAGTCAAACTTCCTATATGAGTTTCTGTCAATCTTATGATTGTTGAGTAGTGTTAAAATTAAAGGTGCAACGAGAGATTGCACATATCAAGAGTCCCTAAAAAAATCGCAAGTTTTTTTAAAGCTTTCCATCAAAAATATCCCCATCTGAAAGGATTAAGCTGAGAAAATGTTAATAATGTTTCTTTGGTACAAAAATTGTGAAATTTCTAATTTTGTATAGGAGCAAATACGAAATTCAGCCTTTGTTTTATATTGACATATAAGCAAATCAAAATCACCTTTTCTCTCTCTTTTAAGACATTTTTGTAGCGAAATACAAGGTAGGAAAGCTATCAAGTGTCTAATCTATATGAATTTACTAATATTACACAATATTTGGATTACATCAAAACGGATTGAAATATCGGCGCGAAACTTTACAGATGGGGTTTTTTGGTGAAGCCATTCTATCAAGATGAAAATTTTATATACTTAAATCGGACCATCCCCCTTTAAATCGAGCAAAATAAAATATTTTTTTGGACCACAATGCACTATTACAAAAATGATTTCACTACTGGATTATATGGTGTAATTGGCCAATGAGACATGGACAGAAAAAATGTAACTTTGCATATCGACATAGATCTATTTTGATTGCTTACTCAAATGTAATATGCCAATCAGAGGTACTGTAAGAAATGTGCTTATCATTCAAGACACTAACGAGGTTTAGAAAACCGGGTGCATGCACATGCAGATGAGCACACATGCCTAGCTGTGTTCAGGATTGTGACCGCATAAGTTCACTCGATCAATATCGGTCACATTCCTGAACACAGCTGGGCATGGGCGCTTCCACTACATTATGATTACCGCATCTGCATGTGCATGCATCCGGTTTTCTAAACCTCGTAACTATCAGTGATCCACCCCAAAAGAGTCAAGAGTTGAAATTTGCAGAAACAGCTTACTAAGTGAAGGATAAGTCTGTAAAATTCTCATAAGTTATTATACAAATATTGACTGAGGGGCATGGTTGAAACTATAGGCCCCAAGATGATCTCGAAACCATACTCTGCCCCCAGGCGTAAGCCGAGGGGCATAGTATGGTTTCAAGATCACCGAGGGCCTATAGTTTCAACCATGCTCCGAATAATAAACAGTAAATATTTGTTTTATGTACCTAATATATAGATTTTTGTCATCTGATTGGTTAAAAGAACATTCTAAGCCAGGATGCTAACACAGGCCTATATCATGTGTAGGCCATGTCATGGCGTGCATGCATGCATGGTTTAACAATTTTGTGTAACTTAGGGTCCAAAACTTGTAAAGAATTAGCAATCAACCTTTCTTGTGTTGAGGAAGTGATGTTGAAGTCCAAAACGGATCACCGTAATCGACTTCTTGCCATATTTTTGTCGGCAAGATGAGTACAATTTTCCTTGCAGCTCCGACTTCAGCATACGTTTACACGGCCTGCAGATGGCCGTCATGCAGTGTCAAATTAGAATCCTTGAATATCTTCACGGTGTAATTACCTGCCGTTTGGTAGTATGAGCTACATCTCTGATTCCTTTCAGATCTTCATCTACAAGCTCAAAGCGTGAAAGCTGCGATTCAGCCATTCCCTTGCTCTTGTCTGTATCAGACTTGCACTACAGCACAGACTACCCACCACAGTACGAGTAAACAAAATAGTCTGCTTATATTCATCTCTTACACCAGCTTCAATATGTACCCTCATAATACGGATGAATAGTTTGTACGACAGTCTTACGCTGGGAAGAGGTGTCCCGGGCATAGTTTATGAACTATGCCTGCTCTCCCAGGGCATAGTTCATTTTGGTTCAATTCTTGAAGCTAGTTGAATTTATGCCTCCACTTTTAACCAATCAGATGACAGAATCTGTATATGAGGTATATAAATCCAACTGAAAAATTGACAGAAAAGGAAGAAAACCGCTGTGTTTAAGTAAGTGAATTTCCATTCAATTACATTGTACACAGCCAATTTCTTCATGGTACATACCACACAGCTACCACCGAGTAGACACGGATTACCTACCCACTAGACGTACACAGAATTCCGTGTATTTTTGCCGCATAGACGGATAGTGTAAACACAGTGGCTGTCTCCCCTGTCGTGGAGTAGCTACGTGGTTACGCCGGCTCTCAGCGCACGCGCAGTATTTCTCATGGCCAATTTTGTTTTTTAGATATTTTTGGCATATATTTGCAATTTTTTATTAGGTGTGCGGGAATATGGGGTTTTTTGATGATGCCCGATTTGAATTTCGTAACGATTTTCCTAAAAACGTTCAAAAAATGCTAAACAGAGAACAAGTGCATAGCGCCCTCATTTCATGAAATTTTCATCCACTCTCAAAATGGCGTTGTGGTAACCGAGGAGTAGCTACGTGTTAGCTGTGTGTCTACTCCGGAACTGTCTACACCACATCCACCTTCTCTCCACCTACTGTCTGTCCAATTAACTTAGATGTCTGGTTTTTATTAATTATTTCATAAAATACACATGTTCAAAATAAATCACGAAAAGAAAGTTGTTTGGTATCCTTGGACCTAAGACGTTTTTACATGACATAGGGAATGGGACATTTTAAACCTTCAAATCTATTGAAATCTGTGTATTTTACCCTCGTTTTCAAAATGAGCGAATAAAGGTTTGGTACCATTAGTAATTACGTTTTGTGGAAGGTTCCATTGACTCCTCTTTGTAGTTAGTAAAAGTTGTCATCGGATGATATTATTATTCACGATCAATATTGTCCACTACTGGTATGAAATAAATAATACCAACTTTGCTCAACAGGATCAAATCCGAACCTTTGTTTGCAATACAAACGAGATGATATGCAAGGTGTCACACGGCATTAACTTGAATGGACAACATTACAGGAGAGCTGTATATGATTCTTTTGTCCATAACCAATTGAAATAGACAGGGCCTCTATTAAAAGTACCGGTATTTCAACGATGCATCTATATACCCATGCATTAATGCACGCTCAAACACCTGAAATCAAAGTAAGGTCCAACAATAATATTGTTCATATGAACATGATTTTGAAGCGCCCTTAATTCGTGAATGGGTCTGTCATCAAAGTTTCAGAGTCAAAAGTCAATATTCGCCTGGACCCAGTTTTTTTGTCGTTTGTCAATGAAAATCAGTGTAAATTGAATAAAAATCCAAAGAAGAAATATGTTTTCAAGTTGGAACCAATGATCTTATTGGATCCAATGATGAATAACGATTTTTCTTTCGTGATTTTTTTCGAAAGCGTATATTTTTTGAAATAATTAATAAAAAACGGACATCTAAGTTAATTGAACAGACAATAGTGGGCAACTACAGGGTAGCCATTGGGGTAGGTACAGCAGAGTAGCCACAACACTGTATACCTAATAACTGTATTTTGTAAGCCCTATCTTGCAGCTACTGCCTCGCAATTAGTCCAGTGTGTACTGTGCAGTAGCTGCCGTGGCAGACATGGTGCAGCTGCCATATAGGCCACCATGTGAGTAACAAAACAGCCGTGCAGTTAGTGGCCATATGGACAGTAATGACCAAAATACCCAATTTTATCCTTAGGTTGCTTTTGGTCTTATCACTTGCAGGATAGGATACCTATTTATTCTTGTTACAGACATGCAAAAACCTGATTTGTGATGATTTTTATTTGCCTGATTTAGCAAGCCTCTGATAGTACCTTTAAAGGGCCATGACTTGATCACTAATAGTGTCGTCTCCAGAACCCCCAATTTTATCAGAATTTTTGTGTCAAAAGAAAGCTATTTTTCCTCATTTACCCTGTAAAATCTTAAGGCTAAAAGATATTTGGTTTGGATGTTATGAGCAGTGGTGGCACCACACTTTTTTTTTGGGGGGGGGGGGGGGGTCAAATGGAGGGCAAAGTGAAATGGGGGAAGGGGGAAAAGTGAGATGGGAGGAAAAACATCCAGAATAAGATTTTTAACCAATTTTGGCCCAAAGTCACTGTTTTTTGTCCAAATGTGGTACTTTTTGGCCCCAAATTGCTGATTTTTCCCAAATTGTTTTCATTTTTCTTCTGTCCATGGATCAAAACTGGGGGGAGGGGGGAAGAAAAAAATAGGGAGGTAATTCCCCCCTCTATATAAAAAAATTGGTTTGAAATATCGGTGTGAAACTTTAAGGATGGGGTTTTGGGGTCAAGGGTATTCAATCAAGATGAAAACTAGTATATACTTAAAGAGACACTGGCGCATTTGAAAAATAGTGCTCCCTCAAGATTTTTCAAAATCGATATTTTTGCATGGTTGTAAAGCTTTTATATACAAAAGCCCTCACCCGAAATGATTAAAACCAAATCGGCTTCCTTATGGGTAAACAGAACAATTTTATAATTTAACATCGCCGGCAACATTAATTCAGCAGACGACGAAAATGGCGTTTAACACAAGAACACCCTATGCATACTGTTTGACCGGTCTGTAACCTTTGTGGTTTTAATATCAGTGACTACGAGTCAAAAATATTCATGTTGATTAAAGTTATGGAAAACTTAAAAGTTGGCATGGAAAACTTAAAAGTTGGCCTACAAATTACCTGGATGTTATCCTCATATCAATGTCCCTATCTGTTTTGGGGTATGTTATTTTTATGTGTAAAATATATCTCTGTTCTTCCAATGGCCTAGACTATCATTTGAGAGCAAATTAAAGAAATTTCATATTTTGAGAAAATGTGCCAGTGCCGCTTTAAGTTTGGAGCAAAATACAATGTATGCAAGCCTCCTTATACCATATACACTCCCTTACATTCACTAGCGCTTGCCCATGATGCGCATCATGCAAAGGCAAAATATGCGTTAAATGCTGCACCCAACAGTTGCGTGTGATAATCCGTTAGGGCGGTTATCGGGGTATTCATGTTCGGTAAACTTTGTTTTGAAAAGGTCTTTTGCTCATAACACAAAATGGGAATGAACTCAAATTTTGTGCATAAGCTTTTCTTATCGATATCTGAGTTCTACTGTCTTTGTGTTTTTGATTGGTTGCTTCAGCCCCTAACATGGTGCTAATTGGCTCATTAAATCACATAACTGTCTTCAGGTAGTTCATTAATTTCACTTTGACAATTCCATTCAGAGCAGTGGTTATGAACCAAACATAACACATACAAAACACACACAAGCACACCAACACACACACACACACACACGGTCAAACATGCAGACGACCCCTCTATTACATCCACTCTTAGCCACAACAATATATTCAACAGATTTGAATGTATGACTGTTGCTGGGGGTGGGGCTCCTGAGCACTTGCATATTGCAACTATTGGTCTCATTTTCAGTGTTTTTAATGCCAATTTTTCTTGGGGGGAGGGATAGAAAAAAAATTAAGGGGGAAATGCTCCCCCCCCCCACTGGCACCCCACTGTAGTTAACT
Organism: Ophioderma brevispina; assembly: GCA_023653785.1. Taxonomy (NCBI): domain Eukaryota; kingdom Metazoa; phylum Echinodermata; class Ophiuroidea; order Amphilepidida; family Ophiodermatidae; genus Ophioderma; species Ophioderma brevispina. The sequence goes on along the minus strand of JAMKCH010007893.1, from coordinate 24,125 downwards.
GCTCTCTGATAAGAGTTTGTAATTTAGCCTATGTTTGTATTATAATGAATTAGCACAAAGAATTCAAAGTGGAAACGTAATAGATAGTAACTAAGCTGGAAGCACTTTTTTCACATGATTGGTTTTTGGATTAAGTGCGAGTCATTCTCTTTGTATTAATAATTTAGATCAATTACGGCTAACAAGTTCCAGTGATATGATACACTTGTTTTGGCATATCTGTGGCTACCCATCGCTACTACATCATACATAAATGATACAGGATAAAATATGAAGGTGCAATTTTTTTTTGCGACATCCAAAACCCCGCACCTCATGACGTACCATGCTTTTTTCCACAACTTACAAGTATTATTACTTAGATATCTTTCGTTATGCCTATTTCCCCTGAGTGGTTGCCGTGGCAACTAAGTAATAGTATTGTCCCCTGTATGTGATGGATATGTCGGGTTGGGAAGGTTATACATTTAATTTGGCCACGGCCATTACTAGCCTGCCATTACATGCACTATGTGTATATGATTATTGCGGGCCCCGACTCCCAAATTTTACACCATCTATTTGCGAGGAACATTGAAACATGGGACGCAGACAAAATAGGTTAATTTTGTTTCTGAAGGAAAGGGTATCGTGACAAACATGCGACTACTACTACATGACATGGAGCCTCGTCTCACTTCTAGACAAGCTGCTGTCACAGACTTGAATGTGCAGTACAGGGGTTTTTGATTTTATAAGCAGCATATTTGAAAGGCTTTAATCGATCTAAAACAATATGGTAGAGTAAGAAATGAGTATTTTGATGATTGGTAATTGCTTGTGGTTAGAGCAGTCTGGGAGAGAGAGGCCACAATGAGGCATTTTTAATGTTAGCAGTATACCCTGCTGCTCAAGATAGACCAACCCAGTGGTCTGCGTGTTGGTACTTGTTTTGCACTATAATTGAATGCATTTTCCAATAAATCCCCGCCTTGACATTGTGGTGTGTATAAAAAGTGTGTATAAAATTGGCATGCTCTCAAGGATTGTTTTGTTTTGTTTTGCATTTAACATTTGCATAGTAGTCTCGAGAAATATTTTCTGTTGCTTGTTGTTTATTTCTATCATATGAATGAATTGAATAGTAGGAGATGATTAATTTAAAGAGGCAAGGAAACGGGGAATTTTCTGTAAATATGCTGCTATTATTGGTGGTATGGCAGAGTAGAATTTGTAATATTCAGAATTATACAAAGGTTTCATCATATTAAGGTTTTTAATCATTAAAATATAATTTCAATTTTTTTTTCAATAATATGAATGTCTTTTTGTGCATTGCAAATTTCAAAAAGCATATCTCTTTGTTTGCTGAGAGCTTCTTTTTTATGGTATTTTTCCCCACTTGCTTTTTTCTGTATTTATTTTAAAGGTAAAGTAATTGTGGATCTGACATTAAATGAGCTCATAATTTTTCTAATTGAATTGAGCCATAGGGGTAGATTAATTAGAAGCAGTAGGAAGACATAGGAATTTCTTTACATGCATTGCCAATATTGGTGGTATGACTGTGTAGAATTTGCAATATTCAGTAAAACTATTATGAAGATTTCATCATAATAAGATTTTTTTCTTGTAATATAATTTTGAAAGGATGTTTTTGTTAATAATATTTGGTATTTTTGTGCATTAAAATTTTCTTAATATGCAAGATTGATCAAAAAGCATTCCTATTTTTTCTTGTTTGCTGTATGTATTTTCCTTGATTTTTTGTCGCCTGCCCTAAGGCAGGAAGACACATAGGGATCACTTTGTCCACTGTAGTTGTTGTCTGTTGTCTGTTGTTGTTGTTGTCTGTTGTGAAAAAGGGTTAACATTTGCCTGTAATATCCTCATACTTTGATGGATTTAAACCAAACTTGGGTCACAGGTGCAACATGGCATCCCCCACTTGTTGATGAGGTCAAATGTCACATGCCAAGGTCAAAGGTCATGTGAGGTCAAGTTTTTAGGCTGAAAATGTAAAATTGACCTCATTTGAAAAGTTGAAGTTCAATTGGAACCAAACTTGAATCGTAGGTGCAACATGGGATCCCTCATTTGTTGATGAGGTCAAATGTCACATGCCAAGGTCAAAGGTCATGTTAGGCCTATCATTCACTAACCGCAACAGCAGGTGACACAAGCGGTCTGAGGACCAATGTATTTTTCCTCTACTGGCCTTTCTGCCCCCTGATGCTTTAGCAGAAGGGGGATTTTGTCATAGCAAAATCTGATGTTGTCTGTCTTTGCCTGTCTCCATCTCTAAATGCCAGACCCCTGACACAGTCTAGATACCACTTGCACCACAGGACCTTGGAATCTACTGCTCCTTGTACTCACAGTAGTTTGTAGGTCAAAGGTCAAAGACTTCAGACTTTTCAGCCCTTATTGCATAGCTAAATTTGTTGGCATTAGCATCTGTCCATCTGTCTTTGCCTGTCTCCATCTCTAAATGCCAGACCCCTGACCTGATCTAAATGATGCTTGCACCAGAGGACCTTAGTATTTACCGCTGCTTGCACTGTGACAAACAGATCTGTAGGCCAAAGGTCAGAGGTAAATCTTTGTGTATTTCAGACTTTTCCACACTTATTTGCCAGAAAACCTGTACAAACTCTCTCTTTTATAAGTTTTCTGCTCTTATTCCCAGGAATACTGTGCAGTGTGTCTCTTAACATTCTCACTGATTTTCAAAATAACTTCTGCCAGATCCCAATATCTGAATTTGACCAAACTTGGTATGTGGGTAGTGATGCATGCAAGTAATACCCATGCACTGGGTCACCTAGTGCATATTAATGAGCTCATTTGCATATTTGCTGTGATTGGCTTATTACTACAAAGGTGAACTTCTGCCAGATCCCAATGTCCAAATTTGATGACACTTGGTATATGGGTAGTGGTGCATGCAAGTTATACCTGAGCACTGTTTCGTCACTCTTTGTGGATTTCAGTGTGCTCATTTGCATATTTGCTCCCCACCAGGGGTATCTTGCAAGTTTTAACTTGCAGCATTTTTTCTGTATTTTAGAGGTAAACTCATCATGGATTAGATATTAAATAGAGCAAATAATTTTGCTAATTGACAAGTCTTGGTATTTGATGGTGAAATGTTATTTACCAACTCTTAAAGGGACATAATGGCATGAAAAAAAATTGACATAATGAAAAGGACCCTTACTGAAATCACTTCCACAAGTTTGAAAACAATTTGGATGTTTACATTTTGTAAAATCAGTAAAAACAGGAAGAGTTCTGTTTCGGGGGGGGGGGGGGTGTACTTTAGGCTTGTAGTAAGATATTCCTGTTTTTACAGAATGTAAATATCCAAATTGTTTTCAAATTCATGGAAGCTTTTTTGGCAATATGCTTTACAAAGGGGGGTTATTAGCCTTCTCAGGAATTCATTTTAAGGCATCCAATGCTTGTTTGGTTACCAGTGGATAGCTTTTGCCCTCCTTTTTTTCATTGATACTAAAATCTTGGAAGGAAGTGTTGGAACACTTTGTCAGATTTATGGAAAGAATTGACCCCCTCTCCCTGAAGGCAATGTTGATCCAAGTCAAGTTATCAGCAGCCTCGACAGGTCCCCAACATTGATTGATGGGTGGAGAAGATCCTGGTAAAGGGAAAGTCCTCTGCTTTCTAATGAACGATGACTAGCCCATTTGCATACATGAGGTTGGTTTTGATATATTGCATCAAGTGTTCCAAGGACTTTTTCCAAAAATTGCAAGTACCCATGGAATACCAATACCTCAATGTGACGAGTGTGAGAGTACTGGCAAATGTACTTTATGCAGATGAACAACATCAATAGAAGTATTAATAATTGACCTATTTTTAAACATTTTGGTCACATGCTTTTTCTCTTCCATAAAAATCACTCTATAGGTTTTTGAAGATACACAATTCAAATATTGCTATTACTAAGTTTAAAAGCGAACAGAAAGGGGTAAACAAGAATGAAATGTTTTTACCTCTATGGCTGAATTTTTTCTACTAGGCACAGCTACTTGAAAGTCTCATTTATTTTGACAAAAAGAGAATAAAACAAAAATTATCAACGGCGACACACCTTTGACAACTAATTTGGAGTACTTATTCCACTAACTACATCCTGTGCAAATTTGATGAAATTTCATTGCGGGCAAATATGATTTTTCATAAAACTCTAGTTTTACACGCCTTTCTATTGGAAATAGGCATATAGAGGGCGCTATAACATACAAATTATGACCGTTGTAGACCTATATGGCAAGATTCCCGCAATGGATTTTCCTGATTTTTGCGGAGGTAATAGCTCTTAAATGCCCCTACTTATATCAATTGTCAAAATTGTGTTGCCATTGCTTAAATGGCTCTAAAAATAAGAGACAATTTGCATGGGATCAAACAGCTGTGTAGGCAGCTGATAGTAGAGAGTTACTCCAGGAGTATCTGCAGGGGCACCCCAATACTAGTGGCATTATTGTATGCCTGCCAATTACCTGAAAGGCACCTTGAGAGTACATTATAATAGGTACTGCTATGTGTATTTTACAAATTCTTAGCTTTATACCTTGGAGTAGAGCTAAGAGTACATATGGAGTAGGTGAAGTGGTGGGTTACACTGAGAGTAAGAAACTTGCTGTGTAAAAAAAATATCAATTTCATTTGCAATAGATTTATCTCATGGAAACTTGTTGTTATCTAAAGCATGCATATATTCTGATTTGATGTATTTTTCAATTATAACCTTCATTACTGTAGCGTAAGGGGTCAAGCTGGCCAATATTTCCTGTATGCGTACCGACCCAAATAGAAAAGGCCAACTCGACCCAATGGGACCACCTAGTTCAACTGAATTTGGGTGGTTAGGTACGATGATCACAGTCTACTCTCCCGCTGTCAGGCAATATCCCTATTAATTATGGTAATAATTTTCACATATACATATCAGTGAGGAAATATCGGGCCAATTCCTGTTCTTGTACTTGGCGAAATAGCACTTGTAAGACAGCCAATCACCACTTACCTAAAACTAATGTGTTTAATTATGAATATTTATCTTAGGATGGCGACGTTGCTTAAGTCTACACATGAAAACTGGCAAAAATGCGGATGCATGACCATGTGCCTGTCACATACCCTTCGGCCACATAGTCCTTGTTCAGCGGTCACATGTTTAGCATTATCACTACGTGGTATACATAGGCCTACACGCCTCTGCATGGGAATGCATCAGTGGGATGCACTGGGTTCGGTTTGGGTTTTGATTTCTTTACCTTCTTAAAATTTATATAACATATGATATTTTAACTAAAATAGTGTTGAAAAGTCAACCGGCCTGCAATGAATCCATGATCATACCTAAAATCTGGATCAGTACATTTCATAGTAATCATGTTAATTGACCATTCACAATGCCAAACAATTTTCACAAACCTAAGCAGCTCATACATTATCGACAATTTGGGTAGGTACCCATACCGGAATTATTAGCCAGCTTAACTCATTTGTGGTTGCTGTAACCCCTCACTGCCAATTGTCTGCAGCATTCACCAATTATTTTAACTAATTGGAATATGGTTTGGGAAAACATGGGAAACTTCTTGTAAAGGATTTACAGAACTTATGTTTATTAAAAAGGACCCTAAAGGTCTCACATATTGATTAAAAGCATGTAGAAAGAGGGGTTTAGGGTAAATGTCCCATTAGAGAAGTGTGACCCTAATTGCTTGGGGGCAGATAGCCCTTGAGTGTGCTAAGGTCCATCTGCAGGATGTTTCTAATCTTGCTCTCAATTTAATTTGTAGTTATTAAAAGGAATGAATCACCTCTGACTATTTGCAAATGGGTTAGAATGGGTTCCAAATACCTTCCAAAAGAAGTATGATACATGGAATTTTGCATATGGGGTAACAATATTTCATAGTGTGAGTGCATGAAGGTCCTAAATGCAATAGCTGCCATGTGATACATCTGTGTGCTGCCATGTATTAGGATGCCTCTTAGTTTCTTTCCTTGAGTCAGTGGCTCTTGAAATGGTTCTTCAGGTGACCGTGTTGTCTGAAGAACCATTAAAGAACCACTGACCAAAGACTTGGCATAATAGAAGGCTTTGCTTAAACCTTCATCCACAGGGGGAGGATGGATTGCAAATGGAAAAGCCCACTTTTGTCGCCCTGCTATTGCCGTCACCGCCATGGAAGGGTTAACTCTTTATACATCTAGATGTATGTTCATTCACCAAGGAGTTGTGAATCCTGGCACCCACACGTACGTAGGCATTTTGCACGCACCAAGCGAACATGGGAGTGTTATTTTGAAGTAATCAGTTTCCGTATGTTTTGGTTGAGTGGTTGCCATGGAAATTAAGTACCAGTATTGCTCTTGTTATTGCAAATGGTCTGGGTACCAATATGTGATGAAGGTCAGGTGTCTTATAAATAAATTGACTTACATCCCTTGACCAGGCTATAAATAAGATGGATTGTGTACAGGGGATCCCATCCAGAAAACAAAAAATTAGAAATTAAAAAGGTGAAAAGGCACTTTGTTTCTTTTATCAATGTCTTTTGTCATTTGAAAAGAATACTTCTTTTCTTTAAGACATTTATTGGAAGAAACTTGACATTAATATGTGGATGTTAACTGAAAAAAGGAAGGCAGAAGAAACAATTACATACAATTTAATTCGTGAAACATCTAATTAACAAATTTTAGCAGTCAGTATAATTATCAAAATATGTTAATGTGTATTCAGTTAACTTCAAGAAACAGTTTTAATTGTTTATTTTAAAAAGGTTAATTATTTTTCTAAACAAAATGTGAGAGAAAAGTAGTTATATTTTTGCCAGCAACAAAAAATGTCTAAAGGCCATTTCCACTTAATTCAACACTATCTTAAGCTAGACAACAGTGAAATACAGGGTTCACTGACCTATCTCATGCTAATAGTTAAGCCAGGCAAGAGGTAGATTAGCCAACATATTGTAGGTGTTTTGTTTAAAGGGGCTGACTTGATTTAAGTATATAAAGTTTTCATCTTGATAGAAGGAACTTCAACACAAACCCCAATCTGTAAAGTTTCGTGACGATATTTCAATCCATTTTGATGTGAGAGCTAAAAACACAATTTTATAAGCTCCATAGAGTACTGTGTAAAATCAATATCGGTTGACCAGAGTGGGGCATATTTTTGCTTATAACTTCCAAACCACACATCCTTTGGCCCTAAGATTTCACATGGTAAATGAGAAAGAAAGTATCTTCCTTGGGATACCAAAATTTTGACCACTAAAGGTAAAATTTGGTGTTCTGGGGCCGAGGCTATTGGTGATCGGACCATGGTCCTTTAAACTGAGGAGAGTTTGTGGATGTAATTGATAAATGCCCGGTTTGACCCGTGGATAATCTCTTCGACATCTAGCCTAAATGTAATAATATCCAAAGGGGTACCGACTCTATGCCCTGACTAGCTGATGAGTTTATAGAGGTTGGGATGTATGTATTTCAAGCAACAATATCAGCAGAATGTATTCAGTCTGCTGTAGAAGTGCCACATAATAGGATAGAGGATAGAATGAAAAAAGAGAAGGAGAAGGACTAGAGAACAGGAAGAAATCAAGTGAAAAACAAGAGAAACGAGGGAGGAAATATATTGCTTTTTATTTGATTTTCCATGTCATGTCATCCCATTTTATCTATGACAATCGGGATGACAATATATTGCATCACCATTTTATAGAGGGTAAAATTAGACATGGGGGAGGGTGATTGGGGGCAGGGACTGATCGCAATTATTACAGTACAGGTATGTATGTGCGGCAGTCAAGACCCACAGTTCAGACCGCTTCTGCAGTTCTTTAGACCCCCTGTTCAAGTATGCTCAGGGCTTAAGACTCCTACTTTGCCACAAAATTCACAAATTTTAGCTCCGTGGTTAAGATATTGAGACATTTTGCCATTTCTTCAGCTGCATAGCCTCTAATTTGGCCCAAATTTCAATTCTCAATTCCATAAAATTAGTAAACAATTCAGTTTCGAAGACCCTATTTTCGCCAACAATTCAGTTCTCAAGCCCCCAATTTCGGCACTTCAAATTTGAGTGTCTCCCTGGGGAACGAGAGAGCGGAAGGCAGGGAAAGAGGGAGAAAAAAATGAAATGGCAAATAATAATAATAAAATTTTAAAAAGGGCAGGAAAAAAGACAGAGAGAAGAAACAGATTTGAATTTTGTTCTAGTATCTTTCAGTGTTGTTGGTTGAATTTAACCTTTCTCATCACCCAATTTGTCTTCTTAGCTCTCTTCCTTTCTATCAGGTCACATTTTCCCTTTTTGTGTCGCCTGCCCTAAGGCAGGAAGACACATAGGGATCACTTTGTCCACTGTTGTTGATGTTTGTTGTTGTTGTCTGTTGTTGATGTGAAAAAGGGTTAACATTTGCTTGTAATATGCTCATACTTTGATGGATTTAAACCAAACTTGGGTCACAGGTGCAACATGGGATCCCTCATTTGTTGATGAGGTCAAAGGTCACATACCCAGGTCAAAGGTCATGTGAGGCCAAGTTGTAAAATGGGCTGAAAATCTAAAATTGATCTCATTTGAAAAGTTGAAGTTCAATTGAAACCAAACTTGGTTTATGGAGTTTACATGCAAACCCTCATTTGTTTATGAGGTCCAATGTCACATATCAAGGTCAAAGGTCATGTTAGGCCTATCATTCACTAACCGCGACGGCAGGCGACACAAGCGGTCCGAGGACCAATGTATTTTTTTGCATTTGTCTTTATTGTCTATTTCCCCCTCAATAAAGTCTGAAGATTGTTTTTCTTTGCTACACTGTGGTTAGGGGCCAGCCTTTTCTGCAGCCCTTGTTAATTCAACACCCATTAAGTCAGTGAAGTCGAGCCATCAATAATATTCCAGAGAAGTGTTGAAGACAAATTATAAGCAAGAGGCATGTTTTGGGACAAAAGACCTGTTATGAAGGATTGGCTTTGAACAGTGTTGAGAATATTGTAAGCATGAAACAACCCTCTCACCATTTTTTAATGGGTAGATCATTGAAGTACACAGAAAGAAACATATGAAGGAGGTGACAAAAATTTTGAAATGTCTTAAATAAGTTCTGATAATGAGAAGTGCCTGAGAGCTTCCTAAACATACTTGATTAACATGCTATGGTTTTGGTAAAGGGCACCAAGATGAATTTGGACCCTGTCTATTCGACTTCAAAATGTTACTTGCAATCATATCAACAGCATAATTTTTCAGTCCTCAACCATAATCAAAATGGTCACATTTTTAAAGAGGGACTCCGGAAAGAAAAGTTAAGAAGGTTCATAGTTGATATGGGTGTATTGGACCAAAGCAGAAAGACGGAGCATCAGAGGATATAGGGTTGTGAAGATACAGACTGTCCCAATAAAAACTATACAATACAATTCCATCTAATTTGATGGACCCTCAGTGATAACACCAGAAATTATGTTGTTGATGAAATGAGGGGACTCCTCTCAGGGGGACAATAATCATGAAATTCATGGAAATTTAGGGAATTTGACTGCTGAAACTAATGTAACATCCACAAGTCTGTTCAGGGACAAATGTGTGGACAACGCTCTAATGTGGAGGGACAATTTACACTTCCCTATTCCCCACTGCCTCCAAGATGCCAGGGAGGAATATAATAAAGAAAGCAGTTTCAAAAAAAAAAAAAAGAGAGCAATAAAGGAAAGGATGGTTGTGTTCAAAGGTCTCAGTTACTTTCAACAAGGGTGTTTTTATGGTTCTACCTTTTGCTGAAACCTGGAGTAGAGCTGAGACAACAAGACTGTCTGGAATTTAATTTCCCAATGCTACATGCATTTATTAGCAATTCCAACATAATAAAGTTATAAATTATGTTATATCACAAGAAGCAACACTTTATACATACTTTTTATTTTATTTTTCAATAAAGAATGTCTTGTAATGATCTTGTGTACTAGATTGTATCGTTATAGCTATATAACCCCCCCTCAAGTGTAGGATGCGCTAGTCTCATACCTACTTTGAATGTCTTGAAGGTGATTTTCAATGGCAACTTTGTTGATATCAGGATAACCGAAACTGGCCCAACAGGTTTTTCAACTGTCTCAGATAATTAGCCATAAACTCCTGAACCAGACCCCCAAATTACACCAACTAAAAATCTCATGAAAGCTGGAACACTCCTAAAAAAGAATCAGTAAAACTCCAGTTGAGATGAACTTAAATTTTGGGCCAAAAAATTAATCTTTTGATTGTATATTTTTTTGGGGACAGTCTGTATAAACATTATAACTGGGGACATATTTTGCTGGTTCTTAAAGCAGACAACTTGCAACTGGGTACGAAATAGATTGATATGGCAGTGAGTGTTTATACAATGATACCTACGATTGCCAACCATTTGAAACCACTTAAAGGTGCAACGAGAGATTTCAAGTCATCCATATTTTCTGTGATATGTAGTGATTTCATATAGAATAGACGCTCAATAGATTCCCTACCTTTTTATTTGGTTACAGAAATAACTTAAAATGAAAACAAAAGGTGATTTATATATGCTTATATTTCAATAGAAAACAGGCTGAATTTCGTATTTGCTCCTATACGAAATTAGAAATTTCACCATTTTTGTACCAAAGAAATAGTTCTCAGCTTAATCCTTACAGTTTGGGATAATTTTGATATAAACCTTTACACCAGTGCCCAAATCAGAATTTTCACATTTTTTCGGGACATCTGTTATTTGAAATCTCTCGTTGCACCTTTAAAGCGGCACTGGAACATCCAGGTAATTTGTAGGCCAACTTTTAAGTTTTCCATAACTTTAATCAACAAATGTGTATATTACATGAATATTTTTGACTCGTACTCACTGATATTAAACCACAAAGGTTATAGACCGGTCAAACAGTGTGCATAGCATGGGAAACATGCATACGGCATGCGTGTTCTTGTGTAAAACGTCATTTTCGTCATCTGCTGAATTAAACGTCGCCGGCGACATTAAATTATAAAATCGTTCTGTTTACACATAAGGAAGCTGATTTGGTCTTAATCATTTCGGGTGAGGGCTTTTGTATATAAAAGCTTTACAACCATGCAAAAATATCGATTTTGAAAAATCTTGAGGGCGCACTATTTTTCAAATGTGCCAGTGTCTCTTTAAATCGGAGAATCTCTCGCTACTTTTTGCATCATTTCTGTCATCTTGGAATGATCAATTGTGGGTAATATCAGCCCCAGACGGTAGTTGTCTTGGTTCAATAGCTCTGGTAATTGTTATCAATGACTCTGTTGCGATTACGTCAAACACGTCAAATAATTGTACATGCACTGTACGATATATTTTTTATATTATTGCACTGTGCAGGGGGGATCACATTTAAAGGTTGTAGTATTATGTCTTTTGTGTGTATGAGTATTGTGCACCTATAAGACCCTCATTTTCATGCTTTTTCAGTTCTGGTGACCCCATTTTTGGACCCATTTAAGTTCCAGAGACCCTAATTTTCATGTCCAAAGCCATATTCTACCAAATTTTCTTCAAAACACCTCAAAATGTAGCTGGAAATTGAGGTAAATCACAGCTTTTTTCCAACATTCTCAAAAAACGTAGTTCTGAACACTCCATTTTTTTGCCCTCAATTCAGCCCTGGAGCCTTTGAAATCCGGGTGGCATGTACCTACCCAAAAAAGGTGAGTACCACCCTTGATTTATACAAAGTTGCAAATTGGTGATTGAGATCAAATGCTCTGTAAAAAGTAAAGTGTACTGTAGAATGGAGACAGAGAAAGACAGGAGTTTTGCACCTCATGTGCCGAACTAGTGAAACTGATGTAATTGGCTAGTACCCATAGGGCACCTATGAACCACATCATGTTACCTATTTTGATAGACATGTTACAACTGATGTAATTGGCTAGTACCCATAGGGCACCCACAAACCAATCATGTTATGTACCTATTTTGATGGACATGTTACATCAGGCACAAAATTCCATTCCTGACTCTGTTCCATTGTATAATTCCATTCCTGACTACAGCATCCACCATCATATGCGTACCCAACATCTGGAAAGTAAATAGCAATATCAGACATATTTGTTTATTCTGAACATCGTGACATTGAAGGGCCATCTGTTCAACTCATTAATTGTTATTTCAAATGTTCAAAACATGCTACAAGAATGTTGTTAATGATCAAACTCTTTCAGCTGATTTGACTTTTTCCAAGTCACACATGATTACATGTGCAAGGAGCTGTCCCAGGTTAATTACAAAGTCAGTCATGGTTTCCATGGCAACTCTCTTTTGTGATATGATAGAAGCAGTCAGTAGCTGTGATGTTATTTAATTATTATATTTTTGTGCATATACGTGGCATCATGGAAATTGTGTCAATCAAAATTCAAAGAGTGTATATCATTCTCTGTTTGGAAGGATAAGTTGTGAAATATGCTCTTGTGTATGAAGAGATATTGCTTAAATAATGTGTATTTTATAACAACTCTATTCCATTCTTTTATTATGCTCATTGGATATGTTGCAAAATCTGATGTGAATGGATTCATGCTGTTTGGCTGAAATTCGATGACTGATGACTTTATTGTTATTAATTTTAGTATTAGTATTAATATTGTTACTATTTTTATTCCCATTGTTATTGTTATTGTAAGGATTAGCATGTTTTTAGTTTCATCATATGCAGCATGTTGTGAAGTTACTATTACTGCGATGATCATGATCACTACCATCACCATTACATTTTCGTCATTGTTGTTGTCACTGTTGTCATCATCGCCATCATCATCACCATCATCGGTCTCTGTGAACAAGAAATAACTTCATAGATTTGGGTCAGACTTTCTAAAAAAGTCTAGAAATGCCCTAAAAGAGGTCTGGAATGAAAACAAAACGTTGAAGGTCCCATCAAAAACAAATGTAGTACCCACGATGTTCTTTTTTGACACAATCACCTTTAGTTAGAGGCAGGAATAGGCCTTTTATATGAAGCCATTTGTGTTTGGTGGTCTTCCATCCACACTGGTTTGACATTTCTAAAAGTCACCATTTTTTGGTTGAGACAAATGGCTTTGATCTTTCGCTAATCGCTGCCTTGTTTTTCAAGGTCTATTGTACTGCTGAATCATGTGTGTATATTTTTAATCAGCTCTTATGAAATAGCCCCTGAACTAGCAGACATTTGTAACACATCTCAAGTACAAAAGGTTTGAGTGATTAAATATGTAGACAGACTGACAGGGACCCCTGAAACATAATTCATAAGTGCCACAAATGGTGCCTTAAGGAGAGGGGGCCAAGACAAAGTTTGTACAGGGGTCAAATATTTAAATTGATCCAATCGTGCTGAAAAGTATACCATGTTATTTGTCTAACCACAAGGATTCTGGAAAGGTATAGTTTGTACTATCTACAATGTAAAGTTTAAGATTTATAGACTAAAACAGCAAAAATCAATAAAAAGGGTCAATTTCAGTTGCACAGGGGTCAAATTTTTAAGTTGCTCCGATTTGGATAAAAATGGTGCAAATTATTGGTGGAGTTAGGATCAAAATAAGGAATAGTTTTGAGTGTCTCAAATGCTTGCTTAAGAAAGTAGGGGGAAAACAAGGTCAGGCCCCATTGAATACAGTGGACGCTGACTTATGTTGCCCCCTAACATCGGTAACTTAATACATCCCAAGTTATTGTTATGATATTTTTTATCAAGTACAAAGTACCTTGAATATGAAACCATGGGAACCCTGGGAATAACAGTATCAAGTTGTAGTATGAACTTTGTAAATGTCAACGTTTTAAAGTTAGTTTTTAAATAGAATCATCTTGCCTTTATATCAATATGATAGTAAATGACATCGGCCTGGATGGATCAGGCTGTTTGACATTTTGCCTTATTTCCCATGTTATTTTATCAGCTACCCCCCAGAGATTCTACAGTTTGATTTTGTTTAATATGAAAATTAAGTTTGATTACATCATCATCTGCCTCCATTCATTTAAAGCAATAATGTACAATTTCTGGGAAAAAAATATGACAAAATAAATTCTCTCTGATTATGTTATTAACAAAATATTTACTTCACAAGTAAAAACCAGTTTCACTTTAAGGTCAAATAAGACCAGATAATTGACAAAACGCTTGATAAAAAACTACTTTTACCTGTACGGCTGGACTAATTTACATCAGGGATCACTGGTTTAAAAAAAATCATTCCTTCAAAAGATGTGATCATTTAGAGCTAAACCACTTTATGTTCGGATTTTAGTTCATTCCAAACAAATCCAAGTCACAGCTGTTTGACCCCATGCAAACCGTCTCTTTTTATTTTTAGAGCAATTTTAAGAAGTGGCGACACAATTTTGACAACTGATATAAGTAGGGGCATGCAAAAGCTATTACCTCTGCAAAAACCAGACAAATCTATTTTGGGAATCTTACCATATAGGCCTACATAGGTCAAGATTTGTATGTTATAGTGCCCTCTATATGCCCATTTTCCATTGAGAGGTGTATTAAACTACATTTTTAAGAATTTGCCCACAACGAAATTTCGTAAATTTTTCACAGGATGAAGTCAGGGGTATGAAAATCAATTAGTTTTCAAAGTGTCTGCGACATGATTTATTTTGTTTTTATTCTATTTTTGTCATAATAATGAGACTTTCAAAACACTGTGTAACTGTATTTAAAAAACATATAAACTGAGGGTCCTGTTGATATATTAAATGTGATGTTACTTCTTTAAACCTTTCCCCTGACCAGTGGGAGTTATGATTAATCCCTTTGGGAAAATTGAATAGCTGCTTTTTGTGGCTAATTACAGCTAATTACATTGATAAGCTTGTATTTTTATATTTATTTTTATTATTTTTTTTTACCTTCTTTCGAAGTCCCAGTACCCTTCACTTGAACATTTCTGTGTATTTCTCGATCTCCTCTATCATTTATATGAAGGATAAACTACAACTATCCATTTGTGGCCAATTTTCGAATTTCCCGCTGAATTAATGACTCAAGTTTTACAAAATGGAGAATTTCAATTCAAAATAACCTGTACAACGCCACGGAACGCCATGCCCCGATTTATCAGAACAAGTGTGCATTGCAAAAAGTATCTTGATGCATTTTTTCACATTATAAAATGCCCTAATTTGCTCCAAAGGTAACTTGCATGCTCAGATAGTGATACTAACGTTCTTGTTTCTACTTGTGGATTTGTAATGGGGTGGGGCAGTTGTCATGAATTCCAGCGAACTAATGACAAGTGAAACTCAATCTTAACCACCCGGGAGAATGAATTAATCATGTTCTAGAGACTAGCCCGAGAAAACTTGCAGATCAACAAAATAAATAAGACGAAAAATACAATCCTTGAACCCGGTCGCTCTTGCTATCTAGGCATGGGAGAAATGACCCCCAACCTGTGCTTACTCTAATAGTGATTTGCTTGTTCTAATAGTGATTTGCTTGCTCTAACAGTGATTTGCTTGTTCTAATAGTGATTTGCTTGCTCTAATAGTGATTTGCTTGCTCTAATAGTGATTTGCTTGCTCTAACAGTGATTTGCTTGTTCTAATAGTGATTTGCTTGTTCTAATAGTGATTTACTTGGTCTAATAGTGATTTATTTGCTATAATAATGAATTATTTGCTGTAATAGTGATTTTTGTTTCCTTGCTCCATTATAACTTGCCAATTTGCTAATGGTGATTCGCTTGTTCTAATTGTGAATTTGATTGCTTTAATAGTGATTTGATTGCTCTAATAGTGGTTAGTGATTCACTTGCTATAACAGCAATTTATTTGCTGTAATAGTGATTTGCTTGTTCATGTGGTGATTTGCTTGCTCCGATGGTGATTTGCTTGCTACAATGGTAATTTGCTTGCTCCAGTGGTGATTTGCTTGCTCTTATGGTGATTTGCTTGTTCATATGGTGATTTGCTTGCTCCAATGGTGATTTGCTTGCTACAATGGTGATTTGCTTGCTACAATGGTGATTTGCTTGCTCCAATGGTGATTTGCTTGCTCTTATGGGGATTCCCTTGCTCTAATGGTGATTTGCTTGCTCTAATGGTGATTTGCTTGCTCTAATGGTGATTTGCTTGTTCTAATAGTGAATTTGATTGGTCTAATAGTGATTTGATTGCTCTAATAGTGATTAGTGATCCACTTGCTATAACAGCGATTTATTTGCTGTAATAGTGATTTGCTTGTTCATATGGTGATGTTTGCTTGCTCCAGTGGTGTTTGCTTTGCTGTCATGGTGTTATTGCTTGTTCTCATGTGAATTTGAATTGGTCCTAATAGTGCATTTGATGGTCTAATAGTGATTTTGATTGCTGTAATAGTGATTAGCCTTGTTCTAAAAGTGATTTGCGTTTTCCTAAAGTGATTTGCTTGTTCTAAAAGTTGATTGCATTGCTGAATGGTTTTATTTGCTTGCTCAATGGTGATTTTGTTCTTTACTCCTAAAATGTGCTTTGCTAACCGGAACTGCTGATTTTATTTTTCTCAAATTGTAATCTAACTATGATTATCATCAAAATTGATGCTCAAACTCTCTTGTTTTCAGCAATTTTGTTGATGTATTGGTACATACTTTACACACATTTGAGACATATTAAAATAGGCAGTGGATGTTGTAACAAGACGCTGCTGCCCTCTAGTGGTATGTTTTGATCAAGACCAACCTTCAATTTATGTTAAGCTTTTTCAGAGTGCAATGTTAATGACTTTGAAGAAGGCATGAACCTTATTATGTTTTACTTTTTGTATGTGATGTAATTTGCCATTCACTAAAAGTTTTCCAGCCCATTTGTTTTTCTATTCATTATATTTAAAATACTCTCAAGTCTTGAGATATCGATTCTTGCCTCCCACGTATAACCCTAGCCCTTTTCTTACTGTGACAGAGCTGCCATGTGTGTGGTACATAGCTTTTCTTTTCTGAGAACAGTTTTTTTTTTTTTATCTTCCTGGAGTGTTGTTTGTAGCAGATTCTCAAGTTAAATTACATTAACCCTTATGCCCCCATGGTTTTTCTCCCTGGAGCGAGGAAGACTCAGAGAAGAGGGGAAAGAGAAAAGTCAGAACTGGTTGGTTGGTCCTCAAACAGGGGCCCTTTGCCCCACTCCCATTACTGGGGATAATCGCGCTAACGGGCGTGTCGCTGGCTCGGCCACTCTTTCGTGCCCCTATGTGTCTTCATTTTGATGATGTCATTTGCTGCATCCAGGACTTTTATTTCACTCTGTGCACTATACGTATACTTCTGCTCTGTGCATTGTACTTAGTGCTACATCATCGTCTTATTCATGTTTTTGGCACCTTGGTAATTTGTGGAAAAAAAAACTGTGAAAAAATACTGCTATGCCAAAACTCCCAAGTGCTTTAGCCTAGTGATCTGTCAAAATCATCCCCATACTTTATTGTACATTATGCTCTGTGGTCATTCTGTTTACCTCAAGTTCTGTACTGTTTGCTTTCATGATCTGTAACTGTACTGTTTGGTTCATACTCTGTGCATTTTTACTTTTTTGCTGCTCATGCTCTGTGCCCATACTTGTTTCATGATTATGTGCCCCATACTTTTCTGGGCCTGTACTCTTTGCTTCAGGCTCTGTAACATTGTACTTTTGGTCCCCACAGAAAGTATTTCTCACTATGAGTTACAATAGGCTCATCCCCAAGCACATCCGTTCAGTGGGTTGACTTGTACATAATTGACATGAACTGACCTTGTTTGATCTGGTATCATATATCATACCCAAAAACGAGGGTGTATTTTCTAAATACATCAGTGAATGAAAGCCTACTGACATGTGCCAAGGGAATTGAGGTTTTACTAGCTCATAGTGGTCTTGACCTGTTCTATTCTCTCAAAGATCGTATTCCTTGTAAGAAACACAGGCCAGATGTGGCACAAACATATATCAAAGGGGTATTTCCCACAATATGCTCACGGTCGCAGTCGTGTCATAACCAGTATTCCTTACCCTCCCTCTGCATACTGAGTGAAAGAATACTAATGTGTTGAATAGGAAAGTTCAATTATATCTGATTACAAGCAGCCTAATCTTTACTAATCAATCCAACTTCTTATGTTTTGCATTTTGGATATTCTTCTCTCAAGCACCTTCAAGAAAAATTTTAATCATCACGTCAAAGCTAAAGACTTTCAAAAAGAGTAGAATTTCTCCATATACTCCAATGCAAAGTTTCAGTCCACATTTGGGGAGTAAGTGCAATAACCGGAGCAAATACCCGGATGTGCGACCTGAGAATTATAGAGTTTAACGGGATTTAGCAGCGGATTTGATAATTCGAAACATAGAAAAAATCATCAAAATTATATTTATAATTTTTGTTATTGGCATGGATATGCGAACATAACCTTCAAGGGGTTGGACTTGAAATCTGAGTGTTTAAAGAAAGGCATGTACTTTTGTTCGGCCTGCCCTAAGGCAGAAACACAGTAGGGATCACTTTGTCCCTGTTGTTGTAGTCTGTTGTTGAGGTCTGTGTTTTGTGTCTGTTTGCTTGTTGTTGTGCCACCCGGGTTAACATTTTGCGTGTAATATCCACATCCTTTGATGGATTTAAAAAAACCCAAACTTGGGTCACAGGTGCAACAATGCATCCCCCACTTGTTGATGAGGTCAAAGGTCAACAGTCCCCCTAGTTCAAATGTCATGTGAGGTCAGTGGTAAAATAGGCTTAAATGTAAATTGACCTCATATGAAAATTGAAGTGTTCATTGGAACCACACTTGATCATATGTGAACATGGGATCCCTCATTTGTTGATGAGGTCAAAGGTCACATGCCTAGGTCAAAGGTTCATGTGAGGTTCAAGTTGTAAAATAGGCTGGAAAATGTAAAATTGACATCATATGAAAAGTTGAAGTTTCAATTGGGACCAAACTGTCAAATAGGTGCAAAAAGGATCACCTCATTTGTTGATGAGGTCAAGAGTAACATGCCAAGGTCAAAGGTCATGTGAGGCTCAGTTGTAAAATAGGCTTGAAAAAATGTAAAATTGCCTTCATATGAACAGTTGAAGTTCGAATTGGAACCAAACTTGATAATAGGTGCAATGGGATCCCTTCATTTGTTTGAGTCCAAAGGTCACATATCAAGGTCAAAAAAGGGGTCATTTTTTTGTTTTAAGGCCTATCATGCACTAACCGCGAAGGCAGGCGACACAAGCGGTCCGAGGGGACCGATGTATTTTTTTTGGATTCTGTTAATTTCTATACGTGCAAATAAAAATTCCGACTTGAGATCAAAAAA
Organism: Ophioderma brevispina; assembly: GCA_023653785.1. Taxonomy (NCBI): domain Eukaryota; kingdom Metazoa; phylum Echinodermata; class Ophiuroidea; order Amphilepidida; family Ophiodermatidae; genus Ophioderma; species Ophioderma brevispina. The sequence continues at coordinate 4,770 of JAMKCH010007893.1, read as the reverse complement.
GCAATTCCCGGTGAATATCACACAGATTTTCAGCCGGATATTGTGCACCATGACTTATACAGTTTGACCACAAAAATTTTGACTTTGTTTATTCTGTACTGGTGTAAAAAGGATGGTAAACCGCAAACAGCGGTTTAGGTAGATTTTTAGCTTTTAGATGCCGCCGATGTAGGTCTTATTTGCGGGAGACGGTCATGACAAACTATCCTCAAATACTCCCATTTTTTACTATTTGGTGGTTTGTTCAACATTCAAGCAGTTATATGGAATTGTACACACTTACCCTGATTTATAAGTTTAAAAAATGTGCATTTTCCCACCTTGTCTGGATTCTCGCATATCGCTGCTAATCCCTTTAATAATTGCAACTAAGTGGTAAGCTTTGAACCCAAGCACAACATCCAAAAGAATCTCACTTTGTAACAAACCTGTCATACTCTAGGAAAATTTGACAGTGGAGGCATGTGTGGTTCGTGGGGTAAAGTGCAAGGACTCGTGATCTTTGTAGCATTAAAATCGCGAGTTGGAGCCCCGCTGGGGCCAAAGTGTCTGTGTACCGGGCAAGATATTGATATAGTGGACCCAAGAAAAATCTGAGGAGCTGTCATGTTATGGGGATATTACAATCTAAGGAGGTTAGGGATGTGCACTTGGCCGCCAGCCACCAAGATGAAAAAAACCATTATTATTATTATTATTGACCTTAAACTAATGTGTCAGATTTTGAACAATTAATCATAGCGAGCTGCTAATATCTAATGTTCAACTCATTCCCTGGGTGCAATCTAATAAAAGTCTGATCTTTTTTAGGGGATGAGAGAAAAAGGACACAAATGAGAGTGCATAAGAAGTACAAGGCACCACCATCATGTAATCCGGGGGGCACAAGCCATGTAGTAGTTAAAGTGACAAAAACACATTATCACATAACACATGAGCCTTTTTGAACACTTTACAGTTTAAATTTGTTAAGATAGCAATGATTATTAAAAGGTGCGTATCCAATCATCTTCGGGCCCCCGTGGATTACCCGGAAATAGGTCGATTTTGATATCAGGATGAAAGGCTGTATTTTTTCATTGTCGTCCTGAAATTGAGGTTTTCAAATCCATTTCATTCCCAAGATACAAACAAAAACTGTCATTTTAATGGTTAACCTCAATATTAGCACAGTATTGAATGGGGCTTCACAAATGTATTATGCTTCTACCATCACCAAAACCGCACAGTTTGTTTCCCATGGACTTGATTGGGGCTAGGTACAAGTGCTAGGCTCTCATAATCAAGTAGAGAACACAATATACATAAATCGTAACACGCACCTTTTAAAAACTTGCTGACTGAGCTTCTTGAAGACATGATGAGCCACAAAAGTCACAGGACATCGGTGAATTGACCATGCTCGATATACAACGTTGAACGAATCTGTGGGCATATGTGTTGGAACATCGAGCCATGATGATACCCCGCTAGGACTAATTGCATTCCTGGATGGAGGCCTTTTCCACAGTCATTTTACTTGTTATGAGTGACTGTGATATTAATGAATACACAGGTGTAGGACTACCAGGCATCATTGATGACAATAACAAGTGACTTAACCAAAGCAGGGATGCCCCGAGAATGTTTCCTTATGTTGATGACATTTCAGCAATGTAAAATAAGAAATGAAAATCTGAATTCAAGTGAAAATTTTCAAGGGGCTGGATGGTGACATGTCGTGATATGCCAAATATCGACGATTCCTGTACTATTTGCTTCATGATCTGTGCACTGCACTCTTGCATGATCTGTGCACATTACCATTTGCATGGATCTGTGAACGTTATTTTGGTCTGGCATTGTACTCTTTTTTTCTGGCCCTGTTGCATGTTAATGATAAATCATGTTCTGTGTATTGTATTATTTCTTCATACCCTGTGCATTGTACAAAACAAACTCATGCTTTTGCCTAGTACTGTTTCAGGGGATAATGGTAAAAAGTGTGTGTGTGGGGGGGGGGGGGGGCATGATATATAGTTGTTGCAGGTGGTGATCCAATTTGTGTTAAAATATGTGAGCTCTTGAGTGCAGTGATGGATGAAGGTCATGTTTGGTATGATTATACTGTTATGACGTCTTGTAGACGTCAAAGGTCAAAATACCTTTTACACAAACAAATGAGCCTGTGCAAACAAGTGATCTGAATTCAAAAATATAACCACGATTTTATTGATTTTAATCAGATGGTTCAGAAAGTTTGTATGTCCAAAGCAAATAACTTTACATGATTTATAACTAAGAGACTTAATATTTCAAGTCTCTAGGTCCAGGGTTACAAGCAGTGTTGAGTCAACGATGATATGTCCCCAAAGCGAAGACTCCAAAAATGACAGCATGCAAAATTCTAGGGTAAAACAATACAATAGGAAATCTTCTGAGTCTTGAAGGTGATTTTGTGGAGCAGTTCAAGACGAACCGGGTTAAATTTGATTATTGTCCCTCTGTTTATTTCATAATCATGCTAATATTCCACAGTATACAGTCCAAGAAATTAAACATGATTTCCATCTGTCCCAATTTGGAATCCTATTTTGATTTCCAGCACTTTGGCTTCAACGACGGACCGTAGAATAATTACGTTACTTCGCTCACATTGGGAAATTATACATACTGGCCTAGGTACTGTACAGGTCTGCTACTAATTGCAGAATAAAACTAGCTATAACTTCACTATCCAACACTAGATGCAATCCAGAGATGTGCCATTTCATCATTGGTATCCCCGACAGTGAGCTCGCCACCATATCCAACCTTTGGTTCATCGCAGGGCAGTTGTAACTCTTTCAACCGACAATGTTTTATGGACAAGCCCAGATTCTCCTCAGCCAGCTGTACGGAGATGCTTTCAGTGGATCCTCGCCTAAGGCGCTCAGTCGGGTCTCACAACCTTGCTGTGAAAGTCCCAAGGTCCCAGTTGGCCTCTCACAGAAGATCATGTCTCCCATTCTCTGTAGGTTTATAGAATGCACTTCCTGCTCATGTAGACATCGACCAGGATTGGCAGAGTTTTAAAAGGGAGGCTAATCGCTGTCCTTGGCGCAAATCCGTCAGCGTTACTATTAGATAACAGCTGTTAATGCAGAACTTAGCCTTGACATAAATAAAAAAAAAACTTCTAGGGACTTGCTACTGTGGCTGCTGGCAAATCTAAAACCTCTCCAAACTCCCATTATATATTGATTCACAAGATTCCCAATTCTTAAAAAAGATATTACAACAGCAGGCTAAAAATAACCTTGCACTAGGTGACCAATTGGATTTCACATAATTACATCATCTGATTGCCATCACTTAATTATAACGCATGGGGGAATCCCCAAATTTGCATATGTTTTTCTTAAGCATAAACAAGCTGACTCAGTTCCTAAGTTTAGCCCTTGCGGGGAATCCCAACTCAGCGCTTGGCTTGATGTAAATAACAGTTGAATTTTGCACAAACACACTAGGGGAATCCCCTTCTCTTTTCAACATAAAGTATTTTTCCCAAGGTGAGAAATCTTTTCTCAACAAGAAAATGAGAGAAAAAATATTTTGAATCACAAAAATTACATTGAGACAAAGGATTCTTATGTGGGGTCATAGAGGGAGAGGTCAAAGGTCATTCAGAGGTCAGTAGGGTAATTATATGTGATGGGATAAAGCAAAATGAGTCGGAAGTCGCAAATATTGATTTGAGATATAGCCAAAACTAAGGAGAAAATGTTTTTTGTTTCTAGTGATTTTGCCACATTCAAATGATTATATCTTTGGCATTAAATTGGATAAAATTTCAATGGGGGTTTCAGCAGCATGAGCTTTTAATGTGCTTACAGTACAGAAGTAAAATCGAATCTGACGACTTCAGACTCATTTTGCTTGATCGCATAACATATATTGTGCATGTGTGACACTGGGTTAAAATGTCTAGCTTTTTAGAGCAGTGATCTTCTTATCGTGGCAATACACTGTGGTTCTCAAAATATGATCCAGCCAGAGATGGGTTACAACGTCTGGCTGTTCACTGAATTCACAAGGTCCTTGTTTGTTGATTGTTGCTCCAGCAGTGGGCAGAACAAGACGATGTTTCCCATGTCTGTGTCCTGTGGTACACACCCACAAGTAGTGTCCTGATCTGCTTCCAGGTAGCACCACTTCTGCAATTTAAGATCGGCCAATTCTGGTTCTCATCTGTTGAGGCATCGCATTCACCCCATGAGGAGTCAGCTCCAGGTGGAGATGCTATCGTGTTCCCCCCCAATTCCATTAGATGTACGTGGGTGGTGGCAAAGTCTTTCTTTCCCCCCCCAAGGCGACTCTCTTAAGTCCTTAGGACTGTGTCCAAGAGGTTGGACTTGCTTAAGAACTCTCCTGTAGGGGCCCTCAGCTAGCAAGGTTTTATTGCCCCGTTGGAGGGGATCAGGATGGTTTTGAGAAGATTATGTATTATCAAAAATTTTCCGCTGAATCAGAAAAATCGACAGGTCTGCAGCAGCAGCCGCCGGGGTTGGGGTGAAAAATTGACTTTTTTTACTATTTCAGTAACCACAATTTTGAAGCAGAAAGAACGAAATATCACCTCAAAATCATGTTGTTGTCAAAAACCTTTATTTTACATCTCAGGATAATGATTTTGTATCAAAGCAAGGGAGATGTGTACTCTATTTAGCCAAATAAACATATATCCACTTATGTGATTTTGTAGCTGAAAAGGACGCAAAAATCCGTAATTTGGGCAAAAATGTGCATTTT
>JAMKCH010007892.1:0-32176 GCA_023653785.1 Ophioderma brevispina | reverse complement strand
TACCAAAGGAATAAAGCGTGAAACTAATGAGTGAAGAGTAAACTGAATGGAGTGCCCTATTCTGCACCGTGGAGGCGGTATTGTGAGTCCGGAAGACTATATCTCCTGCACACCCGGTTCCAGTTTGTAATCAAAACTTCTCTTTCGGCAGAAGGCGTCAGTGCAGAACTACTGATTATGACACACTGCCTTGGTTACTAAAGAAAGCACAACGGGCCGTACGCAGGATGTATTTTTTTTTGGGGGGGGGGGGAGGGGGTGAGGAAATTCGAAAAAAATGGACTTTTTTGGAAAAGTGGACCAAACCCCCTACTGGGTCCGTTTTGGACTTTTGACATTCCACCAACAAATGTGGGACTTCTTGTAAAACTTTCTTTATATTTTGGACCTTTGCATGCAAAAAAATCAGCAAAGGGGACATTCGCCCCCACCAATTACCCTGTGGAATTTGGAGGTGCGACCGCACCCTCCGCCCCCCCCCCCCCCCCCCCCCGCGTACGGGCAGAATGCAAAAATCATGTTTCAGTCACGAGAATGTGACAGACCATATCAAACGCTTTAGAGAAGTCCGTCGTGAGGAATACCCTTACCTAGCTTTTATTGTTGATCATAATTCCTATGTGGAGTAAAAGCAAGTTGTTGAAAGTAGACACATCTTTATTCACCAAAGTGTTAAGTGTCACATTCTTTCACTAACATCATCGCGTATCACATTTAGTGCAATATAAAACAGCCACCGACTTATGCAGAACAATAGCGAGGCAAACACATTTTTTCAGCCCTTGGAACGCGTAAGTATTTGGTATATGAATCACAATAGATCGTTTTCATCGAGTGGGACACCATATTTTGCAAAGCCAGTTGAAAAAGTCGGTATTGGGGGGGGACGGGTAAATAATTCCTTTAACCAACTTGGGTGAGATCCCATCTGGACCTGTTTGATTTTTTGAAGCTCAGCATGTAAAATCCACCGATCTAAAGTGCGGGATGGAGGACAGAAGCAATGGAGTATGCCTTCAAGATTGTTAAATGTCAAGAAGGATTCAAATGAGGCAGAAACAAATACATCTGTTATTGATTGAATGGCAAGGTTCCCAAGGATCGGACGACTTACACAGGCCACGAGCTATGAAATACTGACATAAGGTTTACTCTTATTTGACATGACCTTTACTTGCTGGTGTCAATTCCCGGGTATCATTTTATTAATCAAAGATAGATACATAGTAGACCGTCAGCCCAGAAGGTTTGGTTAGACGAACGAAATACCAATAGCTGAATACGGAAAATTGAGAAAAATATAACGTTTTGAAAATATGAAGCTGCCGGAGACCCGTTGTGCGTGTAGCCCCAGGAGAGGGGTAACGTTACTATGGGGGTAAATATGTGACTTGCTCTAAATCTAATGAAGTAGTCAACTTATTCCTTAGGTTACCAGGAGTAAAAAAGTCAATTGGGTCACATGTGTGTGGTGCATCCTTTCCAAGACTTTGGAAAATAGGCTAAAGGTCATTTGTATATTCAAGAAAGGTCAAACCATGTACTACAAAGATTATTTGTAAAAAAAATTAAAAAATATTTAATGATACGGATTCAAAATATGCTTTTTTATTTTGCATAGGGTTGGGTCCCTTTACAGGGAGGGGTATAATGTCCCTGTCCCATTGAGTCCTACAGGGATTTTTTTACCCCTCCATTTATAACACAAGGAGATGCCGAAAGTGCAAAAGCATTCATATTTGGATTCAGTATCATTAAACATTAAGAAAATATTTGTACAAACAATCGGGGTATTGCAACGGGGTGACCTTTCTTGAATAAACAAATGACCTTTAGCCTATTTCCCAAAGATTTTGGAAAGGAAGCACCACCCAACGCGTGTTGACCCCAATGCTTTTTTACTCTGCCTACCTAAGGAAAATTTGAGCTATATTAATTAGATTTAGAGCAGTTAAACATTGAACCCCCATAGTAACTTTACCCCTCTCCTGGGGCTACACGTAACAACGGTGTCCCCGGCAGACTTCATATTTGCAAAAGTTATATTTTTCTCTGAATTTTCACGGTTCAGATATGGTATTCTCGTTCGTAACCAAAACCTTCTGGCTGATGCTCTAAGGATTGGTAAATCCAGTTCAGCTTTTTAGCTCGCGAAATCCTTAATGGCGCAAAGACAAGGTCGGGAGTGTCCGTTGTCAATTGTGAGTTAATTCTTGCACGTTTGTCACTCTGATCTTCCTATTCCCCTATAACCCACTTTCAATATAATCAAAGGCTTTGTGCGTCTGGAGTGAGTTCATGGTGGCTCCGGGTTTTGTAACACGATTTAAAAGATGGTGTCGTTTCGGTGTGACCACGTTACCTTTGGGATAATCATAAAAGTCATGAGGACTGGCTCTATCAAAGATCGATGCTACAATTACGTGTGCCCTGGGGGGGGTAGAAAGATGGGGAGCGAAATTTAAAGGAGTAAGGCTGTTTGATAATATGCCCTCTTCTGTAAGTTATTAATAACTTACATACGTCCTTGGAGAAATCTTGTAAATGCCAGTTTTTTTTTTCCCTGCTTGTTATGCTCGCTGTTCTGTTTTAATATTTCCATTAAGCGGTGATGTAGCTTTCCTTGAAATGATGAAGGACAAAGGGTTTGGCACTAAATTCACCAGAAAAAAAAAACAAAAAACAAAAAACAAAACAAAACCAAACACTAATAATAATACACAACTGGTACTTGAATAACTATTGTTTATTGCGTTATATTAATTTCTATTTTGTTTCGCTCTAACGCAACAATTTTTTTATATGTTTTTGTTTTTTGCTTTTCAGTGTTAACATGAATCAGTTGATTAGACATGTGTATTAACTGTCTTTAAACCTACTGGGACTGTAGAATTTGGATGATGGATATCCCCATGTAGGTTTTCCTATCCAACAACCATTCATAGGACTATGTACAAGTTGAACTTTGACCCCTCATATTTATAAGAACCTGAGGACATCAAAGGTGTCATCTATCTAGAAGAATTATTTTAGACCAGTTTTGAATGAATCGGATCGTTTAAAAACAAAGCATCATACATAAATGTGGCAATTGTTTTCTTTGTTCTCCGAGTTTTTTTGCATACCTTCATTCATTTTCCAATTCAGTGGTCTACCGGTTTGATTATCCCTTGTTTAAGAGTGGTTCTCGTGAGACCCTGCCAATTATAGAGGCATTTCACTTACTCCCATCATCAGCAAAATATTTTCCCAAAATTATTCTTCCAGATTAAACACATGGGCTGATTCAATTAATTTTTTTCATCAAGAGCAGGCTGGGTTTAGAAAGGGGTATAGAACAACTGATAACGTTTTTTTTTCCATTTTTGGAGTACATTAGAAATAAATACCTTTCACGTAAAAAGGGTAGAATTTATGTTGCCTTTGTTGATTTCCGTAAAGCATTTGACTCCATGCAGCCATATTTTTCTTCTTCAGAAACTTAAAACTGCTGGCATTTCGGGCAATATACTGGACGCACTTACTTCTATGTACAGTAATTACGTGTTCATGTGAAAACCCCAAAAGGTATCTCACAGTCCTTTTCATGTGATTATGGAGTTCAGCAAGGGTCATTGCTTTCTCCCTTTCTTTTTAATGTTTTTTGAATGGTTTAGTAAGCGATTAAATTACGATGATGTACAAAAAATCCAGATTGGTGAGTGTAATATAAGTCACTGCTATTCGCTGACGATCTCGCTCTAATAAGTGATACTATATTTGGTTTGCAAAAACAACTTGATATTTTTGGAGCGAGTCTTGGCAAAGAAGGGGTTGACTGTGAACATTGATAAGACCAAAATTGTTGTATTTAAACGCGGTAGGTCAACTGAAAAAGCATGAAAAATGGTACTTTGAAGGTACACGACTTGAGGTTGCCAGTTCATACAAGTACCTAGGTATTGTATTTAGTTCAAATGGTAATTGGGTTAAAGCTCAAGAACATACTCTTGCACAGGCTAATAAAGCGTTATTCTCTTTCAAACATATCTTTAACAAATTTGGTCGCCTACCTGTAAATGTTTTGTTTAATATTTTTGATTCCATGATTTCCCCAATTTTAACCTACGGTTGTGAATTATGGGCAACTTCCGAATCCTCCATTCAGGAAAGAATTTTGCAGATATGTTCTTGGGGTGCCTCGTTCAGCTCCGTCCACAGCGGTACGGGCTGAACTTGGAAGGTATAGTCTATGTTTCTTGTCTTGTTAGAGTAATCAAATATTGGTTGCGTTTAACGGAACTAGACAACACCAGAATGTTGTACCATTGTTATAAATATCAATTTATGAGAGCAGAAACTAATGCCCCGTGTTGGGCCCTTGATGTTAAAAATATTCTTTTTTCCTTTGGTTTTGGTGAATGTGAGTAAGTCTGGATCTGCTTCACGGTGTTATTAACACAAAGCTTTCTTACCATCTTTTTAAAAAGATGTTAAAGATATTCACATCAAGAAGTTAGAAGGAGAAAGACGATGTCGCTTCATATTCAACTTATGGTTGTATTCGCAATTTAAATATGATTTACAGTGTGAGCCTTATTTATTAAAGCTCGACAAGTTCTATCTTAAAGTTTTGATCACAAAATTAAGCTAAGCATTTTTAACTTGGAAGTCGAGCTGGAAGGGGAAATGGAATTCCACGGGAACAAAGATTATGTAGAGGTTTGCAATACAGGTGAAGTTGAAGACGAGTTCCACTTTGTTTTGGTATGTAATTACTATGTCGTGGATCGTAGACGTTACCTCTCGCCATTTTTCTTTCACAACCCAAATCTGTTTAAACTCTGCACTTTGCTTAGTTCCCCCCGATTGGTTACACTTGTACATATCAAGATAAATATATGGAACATGCATGCAAAAAACGTGATTCCGTGAGCTTTTTTTGCCAACAATGGACTCTTCTCTTATCACCGTGTCCTACTATATTGTATTGTAAGGCCGGTGGCCTATATTGTTTCTCAATAAAATTTTTTAATATTTCAAAATGAAATAACCAATTCAGTAAAGGTCAGAAAATGACAAATCGGTGTGAAAGTAATCATAGTCGGCAGGTCATGTATTCCGGGTCCCTAGACGACAACGGAATAAAGCGTTCAAAAACTAATGTTGCGTTAAGAGTCAACGGAATCGATTGCCCTATTGTTCACCATTGTTCCTGGACTGTGCGTCCGGAGGACTATATCTTCCTGGCCACACCGGTGTAACGGAAATATGGTCCGGCTGGAACAATAGTCCAGGGGTCCTAGATTACAGTACAACGGAATAAAGCGTTGAAACTAATGTTGAGTGAAGAGTCAATTGAATGGAGTGCCCTATTCTTCACCGTTGTAGGCGGTCTGTGAGTCCGGAGGACTATATCTCCTGTCACACCCGTTTCCAGTTTGTCATCATAACTTTTAGCAAATCTCTTCGGAGCAAGCAATCCGTGCAGAACTCTGATTATGACACACTGCCACTGGTCACTGAAGAAAGCACACCAGGGCCGTACGCAGGATTTATTTTTTTGGGGGGAGGGGATGAGGAACTTCGAAAAACTGGACCTTTTTGGGTAAAAAGTGGACCCCCCTTAAATGGTCCTTTTTTAGACTTTGAACATCTCATCACCAAAATGTGGACTTTCTTGTCAAACTTTATTTACATTGTAGACCTTTTCATGCAAAAAAATCAGCAAAAAGTGAACCATTAGCCCATTTTGTGGAATTTTGGGGGTGCGACCCCACCCTCCGCACCCCCCCCCCCCCCCCCCCCCGCGTACGGCCCTGAAGCACACAATCATGTTCAGTCACGAGAATGTCACAGACCATACCAAAAGCTTTAGAGAAGTCCGTCGTGAGGAATACCTACCTGGCTTTTTACTGTTGGATTACATACGTTTCCTATGTGGAGTAAACGCGGAGGACTAGAGCAATGAGGTATGCCTCAAGATTGTAAATGTCAAGAGGATTCAAATGAGCAGAAACAAATACATACTGTTATTGATTGAATTGGCAATGTCCACATGATCGTTACTACTTACACCCGGATGGCTATGCTAACATCAGGTTTACTCTTATTTGACATGACCTTTACTTGCTGGTGTCAATTCCCGGGATTATTTTTTTTTCTGCAAGCGGCGAACTCTATTACAAAAATAGTCCAAATTTTTGCCTCTTTGTACTTAACTGCGTAGTTGACGGTGTTATGTTGTTTTACTAGTTATGGGAGTCATGGCAGGTATAAAGTTCCTCAAAATTGTCAAATGCATTGATTACTATGCGCTAATTTTGGGAGAAGCACATAATAGGCATCATCTATGACAAATTGTATAAACTGGTTTTTAACTTTTAATTTCAATCATACATGTGAGTTTATAATATCTGACAATGATATCCATTACGTCCCTAGGGGGAAATGATTACAACCTGACGAGTACCGCAAAAAAGGGCGCTGGGTGCAATTTGTCTTGTCGGATCTAGGAGCAATTTCACAATTAAACCACAAGGGCCGCTTCCACTTTTTGAAAAGTGGAAAAAATGGCATTTAGGAGGGATACGTTTAAGTGATACAATTTTGTAGCCAAGAAAATTTGAGGCCAAGACACCAAAAATCAAACAAATACAATCGGACTCTACTACAAATGATTGTTTTAAAAAAAACGAGACTACTGTTTTCTTCAGTTTGAAATTATCCGGTCCGCACCACCATTCATTAGGTGCAAATCAACCGGGACATAAGAGCAGTAAATATAACCATCGGATTCAGGAATCAGCATAAAAAGGTCTAAAACCGTTGAAAAGCGTTAGATATCTAATAAAACAAGTTGATCTCAGTTATCATTGAGCCGTAGCTAGATTAAATTTTATAGCAGCAAAAGCCGTAGAGCTGAGAAATAAGGCAATATTGAATTGAAACGGCCTTCGTAATTGAATTTTGCTGTCCAAAATAAAAAACACAAAAAACTTCATCCTTATTTAATTTAGAAAATGCCTATCAAAAATATTAATTATGAAGGTAAAATAACATTTAATGGATGCAAAAAGACTATATAATTTTGCTAATTATGATTATAGCTTCATATTAGAATATATTTTAAAGGTGCTTGTTTCGAATCGGCCTTTGAGATATCCGGGACTTACCCGGAAGCAGTATCAATGTTTGTATTAGATTTAGTCTTTTTGCATGGTTCATGGAGGTTCCGTCTTCAAAATCTATTCTTGTCCGAAGATAGAACAAAGGTCCAACCAACAATGAAACTTTACAATATGCATTATCGCTTCTAACATAACAAGTGACGGTGTATGCAAGTGCCAGGGCTATCATATCAAGTAGAGAACATGATACATATAAATCGCAACAAGCACCTTTAAAAGGTGAATGCATTGTTACAGATAATGCAAAAATTAACAAGAAAAAAAAAAACTCACAGAAAAAGCACCACATTAATTATAAGTCTCATTAGCATTTTTTTGTTTAAATCAATGCTAGTGTTGGCCTTAGTAATCATTTGCTTCTGAGGGTGATGATGTAGGCAGATCAACAACAAAATACTAAGAGCTAAAGAATGCAAGGAATCAACCATGATTAGGGACCAAAAGTGTATCTTTTTACTTTTCAGTAGTTCCGCTGTTAGCATCGTTTAACTACGTTCTGAACAGAATTTCAAACGAGACATGCATTTTGATGTTATATTTTGGGGTTAGACTGAGAAGAAAATATTATTTCTTTAATAACCAGGAAAACGCTGACCACTACATCGTAAAACAATACTGAATATGTTAAGAAGCGCACCTTTCGGCGTTTGTATTGATGGGCATTCTATAAATAGCGTGGTCGCGTTCTTTAAGGTTGTCATAATATTTTATACCCTTCTTTGACATTCATGACGGATTGACACTGAATTTGCCAGTGAGTGGGAAAAATGTCAGTATTCTAGCTTATCATCTGTAGGTAGAACGCTTTGTGTTACATGTTGGTTTTTTAAAGAGACACTGGCACATTTTGAAAAGAGGGGGGGAGGGTATAGGATAGACTTTGCCAAATTAACGCAACAGTGAATTCAATCGGCCGTAGGAGCGACCCGAGTGCTGGTCTTTTTACAAAGACTTAACGATAGGAGGGCTCTCTTACGCATATCGGCTTTTGAAAGTCAATGATTATGCAAAAATTGTCATGATATAATAAGATTTATGAACGAAGGGTTGAGAGGAGATTTTGTAGTGTCACTGGGACCGAAGGCCTGCCGTAGAAATGCACGTATTAATTCCATAAATTACCGTTTGAATCCCAAAACCGAGAAGGTGTGTCTGCCCCCCCCCCCCACTGCCCATTTTTTACAACGGTGCAACCCTTTTACGTCTCACCTGAAATGATAAAGTCCAAATCAGACCTTTACTGTGTTAGGATCTTAAATGGAATGATTTTGTTTGCAATGTATTAGAAGAAAGGTCAAAATCGGGAAGTTCTTTGGCATAATACACACTTTTGCTCATAAGTGGGATTTTTTTTTCAGAGCAATCTTAAAAAGTATTTCTATTTGAACACCTCAGTTATCATATTAGAGTAGGTGAAATATTTTCATTAATGAGTCCCCGCTACCCAGGGAAGTAGATCATGAATAATTTTTGAATTAAACGTAAACAAGCCTTTTGGTTGGGAAAAACTATAACGGCCAAGATGTTCCTTTCCCTGCTACAAGCCTAGGGCAAGGGACAAGTTTTCAGAGTTGGTTGTACCTTACAACAAAAATGACACCACGGGTTCCCTGCCTATGTCTTGTCCAACGGATTGTCATAAGCCGAAGAGTGCTTGACACTCCAAGGGAGGGGCAAAAGGCCAACAATAGGGCAATAGCCAACGGCTTAATGCTGTGCCGTAGGAGCCGGAGGAAAAATGGCCAACGAGCTCTTCGTCGTTATTGGAAAAAGGACATTATATGCAATCAACGTTTCCCGCCAATTCGTAAATCGGAGAGTGCTTCAATATGGTTACTGAGCAAGGCGAATGACCAAAGGTCCACGCCTAACCGTTCGCCACAGAGTTGCTCAAATTCGCTGGGCTAGGGAGCACAAAAGATTACAGCTCGGGACGGACACCGGCCGAAAGAACTGTTGTATGAATGGACGAGAGCCACTATCCTTGACCATCAAGATTGAAAACAAATATGTGGCAGGAAGTGGTTATTTGCCAGAATGTCCAACTAACGAGGGTGTTACGTTTCCATCTGCACCACCAGTGACGTTATTCCTCCATGATGAATACCGGCCCATAACATCACTGAGCCGGCACCATCTTGAGTCGATTCCTGAATACAGTCATCTCGGAGGTTCTCACACCGTAATCAACAAAAAATGCATGAGCATCGTCTTTGGTCATTGTATACAGTTGTCACAGAATTAATATCGTAAATCAATGAACATTCAAAATGGCGGGCATTATCTAATTATTGCAAAAAATGCGAGTTCCAAAATCCGGATAACACTGGTGGGATAGGTATGTCTGTGCAAACAGTGGCGGATAATGTCGAGACCGAATATGTGACAGAATATTGGCCCCAGGAATCCGTGTAGATCTGCATCTGAGCTAATTAATATGCAAAAACGACATATATCACAACCAAAGTAGATATTTACGTCAAATGTGTTCACAAGAACCCTGAGGAAAAGCTCTATTCTTATGTGCACCAATATGGGGTCAAGTCCAAAATGGTCGGGGTCATCTAGGGGTAAAATATAAAAAAGAAGCTTAATGAACCTACATATTCGCTATGCCATCTGTAGGCATCAATGAAAAGTGAAAAAGTGTCCACAGTAAACCCCGCTAGAAAGAGCCATAGTTTCGTTAAGGGTCAAAGTCAACATGAATGGATCTAACTATATATATGCCATCGGTAGGCCTGTAGGCCTCGATGCAAATGAAAGGGCCAAAGGTCAACATAAACAATCGACATGGGCACTATGACTTCATCATACGTAACGGACATAGTCTCCTGGAGTTGTTAGTTTACAATTTGTCCTTAGTTTGGAAAATGGGTTTGACAGAACATGTTACATCCGAATGAAATGATGAGAAAAACGTGATATTGGCTTATTAAAAGAAACGCGCCCCCTTGGAACTTATTATGTCAGAAAACAAATGTAGGTTGCGTTGATTGCCGTTTGAAATGCCGATCACGTTCTAGCGGTTTATATCCACCAGTAGTCATCGTCAGTGCTTTAAGTGACACAATGGCATAGAAAAATATTCAGCATAATGAAGGGGCCCCTCCTGAAATCCGTTCCACAGACAGCCATGGACGCTGACATTGCTATTTTCACATTAGATAAGTATCAATATTGTACTACAAGCCGGAGAGAGTATAATGTTATTGCTTTTTAATTGTGTAACAAATATGCGAGATACCACTGTTAAATTTTGGCTGGGATTTCACACCTGATTCCGTGCAGGCATTGCCTGTAACTCTGCGTTTTACGTTTTTACCAGAATTTGAACATCAAAATTTATTTTAAATTTTTTGGAAGTGATTTCAGTAAGGGTCCCTTTTCACTATTTTTGTTCAATACTTTTCACTCATTATTTTCATTTCAAGTATTAAGGCCACAGCCTTCTAGTCCAAGATATATAGAAAAACACCCGGAAATAAATAGTGAAGCTGAAATTTTTCAGAATAGTTTCCTGATGTTGTAGGGAGCAACATATCAAAAGTCCCCAAGATCCCTGGTGTGCTATTTTTTAGAATAAGGGGTAAAGTTTGTACGGGGGGCGGGGTCAAATTATTATAAAGTGTTCCAAATGCGTTCAAATGTATACCAAAAGTATGCGTATGTCATTAAGGATTTAAAAATGGTTATAGTTGGCCCTATATGCGATTTATGGATTATTTAATATGGGAAATAAATGTTCATGGTCAGGGGTAAAGGATCTCAAGGACAACGATTCTTTCCAAAAGTGTATAAATTGTTTAAAAAAAAAAAAAAAAAAAATATATTTAAATAGTTAAAGTAATTTTTTCTGACAGAGTTATAGGGTATTATGACATGTTTATTACTGGGTCTAGGGGAGGGTCACAAGCCACTGCTCTATAAGGTCAATATTTCTAAGATGTAGTAGTGTGAATGAGCAGCATTTTGTGCCATAAACTTACCATACACCATGTACGAGTAATTTGGAACTAGTTTATAAAAAAATCGTACTTTTTGACATTTTACCCCACGATGACCTTGAACAATTTTTGGGCTGCATTGCCTAAAATATAGTTCAAAGTTTACAAATTATACATTTTCTTACCAGTTGACCAGAAGAATGCAATGATCATGACTTAGCTTACAATTGAACCATTTAATTTTTTTTAACCCCTGTTATAAAAATTAACCCCCTTATTTCTCAAATAGAACACAGGGGATTCTTGCGGGGACTTTTGATATGTTGCTCCTTACAGGCATTAGGAAACTATCCTGACAAATTCAGCATCTACCTATTGTATTCAGCCTTCTGGCTACATAGACCTAAAGTTCCCGGGGACTATTCTATTCGTCACAATTTTTGTAGATAATTTATTTTCTAACTTAATCAAGGATTGAACCCTCACATCGTTCAAACCCTCCCCTCGGAAAATATGCAAGAACTCCACTTTTTACATCTATAGTCGACCCTTCTATCTACTGGACCACACGTGCTCCCTGTTTTGGAATGAACTACCCACAGCAACACAAATCTAAGAAACTTCTTTACAACATCATTAGACCATATTAAAAGCGCGCCACTGCTTATATAATTACCTCGGTTGGGTCACCTGTATAAGCGCTATACCAAAGCACAGAAAGCTTTATCTGAGTCAAATATCCAATTACTTTTCATTCCCATTTTGCTCATATAATTTCATAGACACTTAGTACAATTTTGTGTTGCAATAGATCAAAGTCCATATTAAGCGAAAATGTCAGTGGTTTATTCTACCTCGTCCTTTAATGCTACTGACATTGCTGATATGCGCAATGCAAAACCCCACTTCTTCTCAAACATTTCCCTCCATTCCTCGTCCATTATACCGTTTTGCTAGTTTCGATCGTTTCGTGTTTTATAATTCAATTCACATGGCCGCAGCCTCGTGTCACGGCGCTCGGATTTACACTGATTGTACAAGCACGACCCCGTGCAGTAATTGGTTGAAATAGATCACACGACATGCATTAAGCATGGTGCAGGGTGGTGTGACGTCGTAATTAGCACGACGTGCCTCGTTTTGTTGGTGGTTTGAGGATTCTTTTGCGTGTGTATGGCAAGAGTAGCGGTTGCCCGCGGCAAACCTAGACTCTTTATAATATTGTTGAGTGTCGGTAAAGTGTGTTCGTGCTGCATGTTTCTTCTTTAATTATTTATAACTATCTGTATCTGTGTAGATACGCATAGAGTTTATGATGACGACGACAAACAGGATCAGAATGAATATGATTGTGATATTGATGGTGATGGTGATTGATGATGATGATGATGATGATGATGATGAATGTTGATGATGATGATACATCGTGCACCTCTTGTATACATGGAGGCGATGGTTTGGGGTTATTCTTCTGTGTAATAATGCACAGAACTAGCAGAACTAATCTGGGGTAAGACTGTCATTCCAATGAGGATTATGACTTCTGTCAAGGCATATATTCCTCATCTCCCTAGTTTTGACACTAACTATTCAATCCAATCTCCTTGGACGGAATGAATCACATTTTCGGACTGTTTATATTATATTAGTTGAAAAAGTTTTTGGACGCGAGTCAATCAGAAACCATTGATTGGACGCCTGCTTACTCTCCCTAATAGCATGTCAGTGTTACCTTTTTCCCTCAAATAACTATTAGAAAACACTCATACTCGGGGTTTATTGTAATCCCTTAGACAGCTAAGATTCAAACCACTATTGCACCATTCAACAATTTACAAAACTCCGAAACCTCTGTTAAGTTTTGCTGGCAGTGTGTACAAAGATGCTCTAAAACGTTTTTGATGAAATATTCTATCAGGTGGAAACTGTCTACTTTACAGTGAGTTGTGATTAGTACGTTCAGATGAAAATATCTGGAAGCCTCTAGACATTTTAATACCTTATGACGGAATTCGTGTAAATTACTCTTAAGAGTGCGGCTTGTCAATACGTTTAAACTTGTTGAAGCTCAGTACGGATTTATTATTCATATAAATCCTGAAAAGGCGAGTACAAACAGATTACAACATATTCGGTACCAGGCACTCGCTCCTTTCTTGTCAATGGTATTTTTCTCAGTTTCTGTCTGTCAGTTATTTGTGCTTTAGTGAGAGTTCTGTTTTACTTGACTTCATGTAGTCAGGGCTGACTCATTAAATTACTTAAAGGACATTTCGTCTCCATGACAACACGTCCCCCCCTTACTCAAAAGTGCTCAAGATTCAACTTTCATCTTTCTGTCTGTAAACCAAAAAAAAATGCCCTAAGGGATACTTGATACAACATTTGGATCATAACACCGAACCGCAGACTGAATTTGTAAAATTATTCCTCAGATTTTTATATATTGACATACCGAGTTATCAATTACCATAGAACTCGTACAACCTACACATACTTACAGTATTTGGCAAAATCCCTTGGACGTGTATTTATGTACGCCCGCTTTTCCGATAATACGGCAACCCTGTTGAATTGCATGTAAGCGCACGGCAGAGAGATACGCACGCTATGTTCCAAAGCGCCTAGAGGTCTCTGCATTAGGCGCTATATTCAGGATTGTTATTATTATTTTGTCTAAGGGATTATAAAAATACTGCAAGTTCGTAATAGATAAAGGATGAGAACACACCCTTATGAAAAGTATTCGTTTTTTGATAAGGTCTGGTGAGCCTCTTAGACTCCAACTAGCGGCAGAAGACAGAGCACGGGGGCCTTGCAAACCCCCCATGTTTTCACTTAACGAGGTGTTTTGAATTCTTATCTTACATATAAGCGAGGCAAGAACTAAAAACGATCTTATTTATTATTACAGTTGAGACTATATTTCGTTTTTATTCCAATTTTTTTATTTCCAATATATGAAACAGAGTTATTTTTTAAAACAACAAATGTGCTGTTAGTTTTACTTGTGCAGGTCCTACACCAAGGTCTAGTCGATAATAGGGTTTACTCTTCTAAAGAGTAAATTTTACTCCAAAAATTAATTTTTAATTATTCAAAATGGAAACCCATCGGTGAAAAGGGCACGTATCAATGGTAATCGGTATCCAATGGTTATTTCGTAGGGAGGTGTGTTAGTTAGATTTTAGGAGGAGTTCTTCACTGGTTTTGATTGGGTGAGGGTGTGGATTGGTTACCTGTCTAGGTCTCGGTACTCCCAATAATATTTTTCAGTTCCTTGGACACGTCTGTCTAAGTTCTAAAAACTTTAATACCCGGTGAGCATCTTTTCTTTGAATTGAGTCAGGAAATGCAGATTTCGAAATTGTTTTGTGAGAACCCACGCGAAGACGAGGACCCAGTATACCAGTGCAAAAACCCAGATGGAAACCACTGCAGTTGCCTCGGGAAACTGTGAAGAAGTCATTTGACCGTGAAGCACCAGACGAAGAAAAAAAAAAGAAAAGCGGAAATCCCCTTATACCAATCCTAAAACAGCTGATGACACCAAGCCTTGGAGTGCCCAGACAATGTGCAGTCAGGCGTATAATCTGGATGCGTTACCAGAGATGGTGGAAGGATTGTGGGATTAGACCATTCCTCCGCTCGATCGATAAGACATCAGGCTATGACGATACCCCAGATCATAGTGTGACAACGTATTTGTCTTACTTACATTCAGACGATGACGTGGCGACGACGAAGACGATGACGATGACGACGTTGACGATGATGATGATGCATGTGATGACACGTACATTCTTTATCAGTAACAGCTAGACCTGATGTAAAGAGTTCCACTTGACAGTTTGGGATTGAAATCAGCCTAATTACAACGAATGTTGGTCAATGCGGTTAGTGCTCAAAAAGTTTAGCTGAAAGATAACCTCTTGAGGTTTTCACATGGGGTAGTCTTACAGCTATCTAGTATTCAATTGAACTTTACTGTGTAATATTGCTTCATATTATTACAATTTTAAAGACAAATTAAAAGCAAAATTTAAAAAATTCTCCTTTAAAATAGAATACACAAAGGATTTTCATGACTTGGAATCACTAATTTGGCTGAATCGTAGTCGATATATTATACAACAGCAGATGGTAATCTGAAAATCCCAAACAATCTGTTGTTTAAGTCCCCCAGTTCTTCAATTGTTGGTTATTTTTTTAACAATAAAAGAGCACATTATTTCGGATTGTCCCTTTTAAAAGAGGTGCAGAAGATATTGCCTGACTTGCAATTACTATTTGAATCGTAATCGGACAGACAAGCTTCCAAGTAGATGGTAATTCGATGTTCACACTGTGTAAAATCATCATTTCTTCCTATTGTTATTTCTTCATTTGTACACTGAGGTGTGTTTCTAGGTCCTTTGTTCAATTGGCCTTTATTGTTTAACCATGAATATTAATCGGAATGTTTTATTTTTTAAAGAGTCCACAGACCACTTTCCGGAAAAAAAATAACGGGTCTGATGAATATTCATAGGGGTAAATAACAGTCTGTAACCACTTTCGTAAATATAATTGACAGTTGAACAAAACAAGCACAAGGGATAATATTTTAAAAGGAAAAAAGGGCAGACGTATATTGCTCTATTATATGGTTGCAATCTTTATCTATTATGATTTCTCCCACCCCCTCAAATGGGTTCGATAACAGTAATCCAACGTTAAAGCCAGATATCCTTCAAATTTGATAAAAATTTCTGATTTCTATTTTACACGTCAGTTTCACTTTTTGGAAAATCGCATAGTGGCTCTGAAAAGAGCTGTTGATATTACACAATTCTTGTATATATTCTAGTCCTGCACAAGAATGGAGTTTCTAATATCATTTACTTGGGCTGATGCCGGTAGTTTGCATGGCCGATGCTTGTCTTCTAGTAACATGTATCTTTATCAGGTATCCGAGATAACTTTTCCTGTTTAATCCTTAAATGCATTTCCGCTACCTGAGGACCGGCTTATACATTAGTTCTCACGCATTTTGTTCGTACTTTGCACGAATTTGACCAGACACCTAGGCCCGGTGGTTTAGGGAACTTCCCGCTTACTGGTTACATTTATTAATCCTTATACCAGTCAGAGCATTTTCACTTGAGCTAATATACTATCACTACCTTGGGGAGAATAGGGATTTTTCTTTGTAGGGGTCTTTCTTACAAAATCACCTAGTACCCTTTATGCTGAAAAAATAGATATTGAAAACATGTTAAAACGAATACAAATGTCTTCTGATAGATATTCAGTGCGTCTATGTTTAATTTGAACATCGAAGTACGTTTCTGGTTTAAATGGGGCCATTTGACTTAGGATCGGATATGCCCTATATTTAGATACGTAAGAGGCAGGTTCACAGTAGGTATGGTATCACACTTTCCGGAAAATTTTGAGTATTTTTAGACTTCTGATTTGATTCGTCGTTTTACGCGGAAGTGTCATCAAGACACCGCACCACTGCAGTCAAAATTTCAGGCAAGCTAAATTTTTCGCCATGTAAGAATATGCACTCCATATCTTCACGGGGGATGGTCCGATTTAAGTATAGGAAATTTTCATCTGATAAAGAATGTTCTTCACCCAAAAACCCCCTTCTGTAAGTTTCGCGTAGATATTTTAAATTCCGTTTGATGTGCCCAGCCAGAAACGTGATTGGTGCGCCATAGCGTACTGTGTAAACTAATATTGGTCGACCCAATGAAGTAATTTCGCTTCATAACTCGCCGAACCCACATCTTTTAGCCAAGATTTTCACAGGGTAAATGAGGAAAAATAGAGCTTTTTGATACCAAAATTTCGACCACTTCCGTAACATCTGGGATTCTGGGGACGCGGCTATTATCGATCGGTCCATGGACCTTTCAAAATTTGCTCCTGAGGTCAAAGGTCCTTTATCGGATTGCCAGTCAATACGCCCCAGACCCATTACCAGGTGACCCCTTTTTACCCCACACACAGTCCCAGTGACACAATCCATACTTCAGCCACCATATTTTTTCGTGCGTCCGTCACACCCCGTCACCCTCCCAGTATTCAACCAGTTTGAAATGCAAGCTGTATTTTTTCAGTTTTGTGTTCCTGGACTTTCAGCTTTTCAAAAATCGACAAAAAAAAATGGCCATTTGATAGCTGGCAAAGAAAGTGCACACAAATCTTTAAAGTTACAAACATTTATATTTACATGGTGAATGTGAATTTACGAAGATTATTTATAACACTTGTGCCTAATGATACTTTTTCGTATGGGCATCGACCAACGGTGAGAGCAGGCTGCTGGCGTCGTTTGTTATGAAGCTTCCTTCGTAGAAGATACACTTGAAGTTGTTTCAAGTGTATGCTTATTGATGTCAGGGAGATATACAGATATTCTTTACCGCTCAAGGATTGGGAATTCGTGACAGTCAAGTCAAAGAAGAACTACATAACTGTCATTACAAAGACTGTAATAATAATAAAATAGGTTAGACACGTAACTAAACGCCTTTTGGAGTATCCCGTCTTTTTAAAAGGGCCCTGGCCCGATCGCTAATAGCCTTGTTCTCAGACTCTAGGTTTTACAGGAAGTGGTCAAATCTTGAAGCAGAAGAAAGAAAGTACTATTTTGTACTTATTTGCTCTCTGAAAATCTAGGGCTAAAGGATGTTGGCGTTGAAAACATATGAGCGGGAAACTGATACACATTTTGTCGGACCAATATTAATTTTACACGTACGCTCAGGGGCTTACAAAATCACGTTGGTAACTATCACATAAAACAGATTGAAATATGGCGTGAAATTGACAGATGTTGTTTTGAAGTGGTAAAGGTAATTTCTTGAGAGAAAAATTGTCAATAATTAAATTGGGCCACACCCTTTAGTTTCAGCAGTAATATGTAACAGTTGTTTAATCAAATTTTCCCATATGTGAGGAAATTGATAACATCACCAAAATGGTTTTTTTTGTTTCAAATTGAAAATATTAAGAATCCGAAAATAGAACATGACTAAAAAATAATTTCCCATTCCGTCAATACACGTCTTATCATAATGTGGATTCCAAGGAATAATATGGAGCCAAAGTGAAAACCAGAAAGATGCGAAGGGGTATTTGTATGAAATGATCTAACGCTTAAGGTTATCAACCAGGGTAAAAGAAATATGCAGCTCTTGAACATTTCAAGGAAATGATAGTGGAGATAAGGGATGTGAATGTGAAAGTTGATCCAGCAAAGTAGGTAATAAAGTGGTCTGCTTCAATCCAGTTCACACAAAACCCGTTTAAAGATTCCTCGCAGGATTTAATGGTTAAAATCTAGGGGCTTCAATGATTGGAAGAGCATGGGTACAATTTGTTCTGTAAAAGTTTTCACATTAGACACACGGAAAACGTATTCCTGAAGGCAAAAAGAAAATGAGAAAAGAGAGAACGCACGATTGAAATTACAACAAAAATGTTTTTAAGAGTAGTTCTTATTTTGGTAGTAGATTTAGATCACTTGTTAAGAGTGTAATTTATTGTGATCGGTTAATTTTCTACGTAACCTCCTTCCTTGACAATTTCACTCAACTCAATGTCCGTTACCTGTAATGTGACTTTTATCGGACCACAATACATTCCACACACACATACACAATCTCTCTCGGGGGGGGGGTCATGAACGGTGGTTCACACATCCTCTACTGAATCCGCATGTCGAAGTTTTTTTTAAGACGTAAAGCTAAAGAAATTTTCCATGCTTATATCTAGCATTAGATATTATTTTTCCTCTGCCATCAATCTGTATACAATTGTTGTGAATGACATTTCAAGAAACTGAACGGGAATCTGTCTTTATCCCACACACTACCTGCCAATCCTCACAAGACTGGATGGCTTCACGTTCTGGGTCCTCCTATCCAGAAATAACATACTCCCCACTTTTGCCTTTGAATGAAATGTTTGTGGGACTTTCTCCAATATTCATCATTCACGTAAGGCATCACTTGTTAATGTACATCAATTGGGGAGAGTCATACGTACACATACTATACTCTTTCTTCTCCCTTTAACCGCCCCCCCCCCCCCCCCCATACTCATTTCAACTGAGTAGCACCCCCGCCGCCAAAAGAGGTGTCCTGGGTTGACGGTCAGACGTGAAGTAAATTTTGCCCCATTAGTCTATGCGATGACCCAGTCTGCTTTTTAGTCAGTCAGGAAAAAAAATCAAATAGTGGGGGCAGTTCACAAAACAATAAGGGCGCCAGAAACACAATAAAAATAAATAGTCGCAAATGCTTCTTTATTTTCTTAGCAAAAAACACACATAGCGCATGTGAAAAATAAAAACCTGTAAAAAACAGGCAATTGACTGGCAGCTGGGACTACTACATGCAGAACGTAAAAAAACTGGGGCCATAAAAATACGAAAACATTTGCAGGCGAAACGTAAAATAACGGCGTAAAATCTCAGCTTCAACGTTATGTGGTTTTTGACTTGTTTGAACAATATGAAGAGAACTAAACGTTATTACAATCTCTGACCAAAATGTTCACGTGGTAAATATGGATCCTAAACGTTTGTGGTTACGTTACCAAGTGGTTTGTAAAAAAATTATATTTCAGGCAAAACCAATTTGAGAAAAAAGGCACCAAAAAAGAAAGGGAAAAAAGTGAAGAGATTCAACAGGTTTTTACCTTTGTTTTATATGTAATGTACACATTTCTTTGTCCCAATTATTAACATCATATGAAAACTTAATACATGTACCTTTACATAGATTCGAACCAGGGCCTTAAGATTACAAGTCCTAAACCTATCCACTACACTACACGATTTTAGTGATAGAGGATGCCTAAAATTCAAGTATATATATATATGTGGTTGTGTGTAACTTTTCAAATAAACTAAATATAATACAAAAAGGAGGGAAAATAGTTTTTAAAACTATATTTTTTCAATGATAGGGCAAAACAGCATTTAATTGACGTTACTTTCGACGTTATTTTACACATTTTATAGGTAAAAGATTTTCATAGGTACAAAAGAAAGTAATAATGACGGAAAATATAATAACGGTCGCGTATAAATACTAACCTTTTTTTCCCCCCCCCCCCAAAATGTGGTAGTATTATTTTAAACCACTGTTTATTTACATTTTTCTTCTTCCAAATTGTAATTTAATGTTAGGATAGGTAATAAAGCGTGAACATTATTGAATAATTGGGGTTTACCGTAATTTAAAAGGTAAGTCTGGTAGTAGTAGTAAGAACCATGGATGTTATGTGAAACCAAACGTTTAATCTTTTCGTGTGTAATCGAAGTAGCTATCTGCTATCATGTTCAAGTACATGAAATAAACTTCAAATGATCCAAATCTCAAGCTGCCTATAACAGATAGTGGAAAATAGCAGAGTTCCATGCTCCAACTACATAGCTATAATAAACCTAAATCGATGTCAAATCTATGATAGTGCACAGTGATATCAGTCAACAAGTTGACAAGAATTGAATTTAGGGACGAAAACAAAGCTGTTCTAACCCTCTATTAATAGTATTTTAAAGAGTATTTATCGGATATTCTATATATACATGATATAAGGTCCGGTATTAATTTAAAGAATATTTTCAAGAGCCTCCCATAACTAATACACTTGTTTTTGCCAATATTGACATTCCATATGTTTGTAGTATGTATCCATCACATCATTTACTCTAGGTCACCCTTCCCGTTTCCATATTCTCCCTTTAAACGGTTTGGGTACAATTCCCCCACGCCATATATTGCTCTCCTCATCGTTTCCAATCAGCCCAGTCTAACATTCTCTTCACCCCTCATAACACTTCTTGCTTTAAATACCGTTTCACTCCACGGTGGTAGGAAGCGCTTTCAATTCTCTTCTTCCTCTCTCTCTCTCCCCTGTCCTTCTCTCTCTCTCTATCTTCTCTCTCTCTCGCTCTCCTCTCCTTCTTGTAAACGTCCTGTATTCCAATTGAAATAGGGCTCAAAAAGTTCCAACGCCGAAATAATAATGAAGGTTGCGTTATATGCGAAGTGAATTAATGCGCAAGGGTCTCTTTGGTTCAGTTCATGGTCAGATATTCTCTAAATCATTTTCAAAGGGTTAACACTTCACACAAACTTAAGGGTCAGTAGTTTGATTACTGAGTAGGCCTTACAGTAACGCAATGATATTTTGATTGTTGTTCAAACCCGTGTGGTTCTCCATAGACTTGTGCTGCAAAATTATTTTTGACCATTTTTTTCTCTATTTACCGGCTTCCATTTTGTTATTTCCAAGGCAATTTAACCAGGTTCTAACAAGATATTGTATTAATAAATCTCTTCACAAAATTGATAAACTTCACCCACTTTAAAAAATCACAAAAAAAATAGTAAACCCGTTCTTGGGACCACTCATATATTTTATACACTCTCCAACAGCACCAATAAACATAAACTAAAAAGATATAGCAAAGGTACTTCAGACCGCGTCAACCTAGCTACAGGGATAATTGCTGTACCTACACATTAAACACACGCTCTTCTAATTTCGAAACAACCAACGGGATGACTAAAATTCATTTAGAAGATGGTGAAAACGTGAACAAATTATCAATATTGTGAGATTGCGATTTCAAGTGACTGGCGTAGCCCCAGCTATATAGCTAAGACTTTTCGGTGAATGAAAGCCCTACAGCCCCAGTAACTCGAAAAAAAATGGCTTCTATTTCCTCACACTCATGTGCACATGCAATGGTTAATTTAAGATTTGTTTATATTACTGTCTCGTTTAAGACCAATTTTACCCATTTTCCCCCTTTAAGACAGACGAATTCTGCACAGTTTTCGACCTTTTTTTTAATTACACACTACAAAAGTGCAACTTTGGTTACGGCTAAGGTTGTGCCAAAAATACCTTAAAAGGTTCTATAATAAAGAACCTTAAAGATTAAAAATAGGAATGGAACTTGTTTTTTGTGTGTTCATGTATTACGCAAAAGTTAAAAAAAGGGAAAAACAAATGGTAACCCTTTTTGGTTCTAAAATGATGCTCTTGGCTAAAAAAAAACTTTCTTTCTTTCTACCAATAGACCGGGAGCTACCAGCTAATTTAATTCATTGATTTTTTACCAGGTGTCTTGTTAGGATATTTGTATAGGCCATCTCTTGGCCATCTGAAAAGCAAAAGTCTTAAGTGTTCGCGGAGCGGTGGAGCGTGACGTCAAAGGTCAATGACTCTAACTTTGCATGTTCTTCACCAAATATAGCTATTCTTGCGCTACTGATCACATATAAAGAGGAAACATAACCAAGTTGGGTATCATTTTAAAGAGGAATAAATTATCTATTCGATGATATCAAATTTGCGCTATTAAATAGAAGCAATAGCTAGGTATAGGCAAACGTTTATGATTTTTTTCAACTTTTTTACTATTTTTTGCCTACCGGCTAATATAAATGAAAAATTGTCCATGAAGCTATCAATATTTTTCCTTCATATTTTCTCCAAAATTTGACTCAATATATATGCTATATACACCTGAGAAAGAAAAATGTTTCCTTGATAGTTTTTGCATATGGTATTTTAAGTGACCAATCAATTTCGTATTTTAACCAATTTGCTACTTTTAGGCTCTTGCCACCTGACAACAATAATTGAATTCCCGTTTTTATATGCACCCTGCGAAAAAAACAAGTTGTAAATCTGTATTTCAGGTTAATATTGATAATGGTCTTAAATGAATAAAAAATGGTACTTCGGGCACCCATCAGAACCTTTTCTGGTTAGAACCTAAAAATGGTCTGCAAATAGTTCTAAAATTTTGAAGAAAGCTTATGAAGTACCTCTCTCGTTTAACCGCCAAGAGAAAAGAAATTAACCCTTTGAAGAACCATTAACGGTTCCATAAAATCCACAAATGCCTCTGAAAGGTGTTGAAGATTTAAGGGCTTTTGTGCGAGGACCAAAGGGTCTTGTGTGTAAACACCATACTGCATTGGTTTCACAGAAAATATGCAGATCATTCTAGGTAAATCACCGAAGGCTAATCACTTTTTCTGTGTTTTTTGGTAGGCATATCCCAGCCCCATTTCCGAACTTGGGGGATTGGGAAACTGATTTTGTCTCTCAAAGAAAGCCTTTAGGAAATGAACGTTTGAGGAAATTTGCAGGTTGGAACTAAAATTCGGCTACAATTCAGGCAAACATTTCCCAAAAGAGACCTTAAGAAAATGAATGAAATGCTTCAGCTGGGGGGTCTTAGGAACTGATGGAGGGGCGCAGAATTGGGTCTAAGGCCGACATATCGTAACACTTCACTATGTCAGTGTCCCCGGGGTAAACATACAGTCAGCATGCCAACAAAGACTGAAATCACTTCAGAGGGGGTATCGAGTCAATCCAACAATGCAACAGTTTGGAGGAATTTCACCTGATGGGGTGCAAAAACAAAAAAAAAATGGGGGTTCCCACAAAAAATCCCCATTCTTAACAACATAATAGCCCTGACCTTACCACTATTTAGCCCACCAAAGGCGTTTGTACTAGGAATTTTAGTATGTCATGAAATTGTCTTGTGGTTCTTAAACTTTTTATCCTAGTACTACATGTTTAGTAAGTAGAGTACAGGCCCATTAGCATTGCATTGCATTGTGTGATTGATCAAAACAACCTCTGGACATCACTGTACACAGTTAGCCGACTCAGGCTACTTATTTAAATATCCAATAGCCGAGATGCTGTTCACATGGAGCGCCCATGTCTCTAGTTTGTCATTAAAGTTGGGGATGTCAGAGGATCATGATGGACGTCTAGAAGCCAATTCACCTCAATGTAGTTAAAATTTAAAACTAACATTGATGTGAAGGGGCGACGACCCTGTTTTGGCAAGCTAAATTCCAACGTGTGAGTCTGAGGACTATTGATTCAATCGGCACGATACAGCGCCCAGCAAATCGTGCACGGCATTGGCAAACAGAAGATGACATGGAGGGATCTCTCCATATATATGTGCTTGGTGCTCACGCCAGGATATGTTTTGAACTCGCAATCATAGAAGCTTGGTGTAGGTGGCATCCAGTCTACTATCTTGAAGCTCGTTCTTCATGGTCCAGGTCGCAGATCCATAGAACAGGGATACTTCTACACAGGTTTAAAAGAATTTCAAGCTTGTGAATTGGAGATTACCAGATTGCCGTAACTGGTGTAGTGTATTGCAGGCATTCCAGGCTTGTCCTTGTCGTGACAGCAAGTCTTTCTTGCTGTCGGCAAACATAGGATCCTAGATACTGAAGTCCTTTGAGGAAGGTGGCTACCACCTGTTAGTGCAGATAGGTTGATGATCATCTTCCTCATTGACGGTAATACACTATCTTCCGTCTGTTTGGCATTTAGCTGTAGGCCGACTTGTCTGCAGCATTCTCGCGTGCTGTGAGATCTGTGCACCACATATCAGATTAACTGTTAGAGCTAGATATCTGCGTAGTCAAGGTCTGTGAGATACTGACTTGTAATTGGTGACGTTCGTTTAGAACGCTTGGGTTTGATGGTGAGTCCTTTGTCGTTCATGATGTCAAGACTCTTGTCTGAGGATGTTAATTCAACCTACGACTACCAAAGAGATAGGGAGCAAAGCGTATCTCCTTGAGGATTCCAGTAGTTGTTAGGAACTCCTTTGTGGGCCCACCCATGGGTTTCACCAAAGCTATATGGGTTATCATACAATTTTACATGATGGCAATTGCCCTGACAGTCTCATCTGGGACACCGTAGTTGGCGAGGAATATGCTGCCTACATCCCTGTTTAATCTTCGAGAAAGAAACGATAGTTAAGGAATTACAGGTATACTGCCTATACTCTCATTTGTACAAAAATACCATCAAGAAACTCACATTTCTCCGATTCTGCGACCAGTACCTAAATGTACGGTTTTCTCAGAAGATCTTTGTATTGTAGCCTGAGCCTAAGCATGGAAATTGCGAGGGTTGACCAGCTCCTGGTGAGAATTCGGCACACGGCGAAACCATTGCCAAACCCGGAATATTTGCATAGAAGCACAAACGCATAAAGAGGATACGCATCGGTACTTAAGAATCTGAATAAAATGATGTACACTTGTTATTTACATATGCCTTTAACAGAACCCATGTCGTCCCTTAGAGATCTTTTTTTTTATTAAATTATTTCAATAAATGGCACTTTCGAAATAAAGTCGCGAAAAGAAAGTTTTGGGTATCTTTGGAGAAGGGTTTTGATATGAGGAAGGAATTGGTATTTAACCCTTTTAAAATCTATTGAATCTGTGCATTCACCTCCGTTGGAAAAAAAGTAACGAATAAGGTTTTGGTGCAATTGGAATTACGTTTTGTGGAGGGTAAACCTAGCCCTTCCCTTCTCTTCTTCGTCTTTCTTTTTCTCTTCCCTCTTTACCTCTTCTTTCCCCCTTCTTCTCTCCCTATTTTCGTCCTCTTTTTCTTTTCCTTCTTTCCATTCCCATTTTTGCTCCAATTCAAGATTTTTATGTGTCGGGGGGTGGGGGCTTCCTCCGGCTCCAACACTGGTTACGCCACTAGCGATGTATAAGAATACAGATAATGCGAGAAATGATCTTCTGAGGAGGCAGATTTGACTTGGGATTTTTACAAGCAAGGTCGTGATGAGACTTGACTGAGCGCATAAGGCGCAGCTATATGATGTAAATTGAATGTGAGACGAAATCAATTGATTGATGATGATGTGTGACATTTGTAAATTGAATAAAAATCCAAGCATTCTTTTGTCAAGTTAAAACTTATGATCGTGTTAGGTCCGATGATGAATAGCAACTTGTCTTTTATGACTTTTCGAAAACGTAATTTTTGGAAATAATTAATAAAAAAAACGGGACCATCAAGTTAATGAACAGACAGTAGTGGAAATTGCAATCATTTTGGGCAAATCCGAACCTTTTTTTTTGGGTGGGGGGCAAATTACAGAAGGCCCAAAGTGTGTACTTATTTTAACCAATTCAGTTAGAGGTGCGGAAATATACCGCACGAATTGCTCAGATTCTGCGGCCCCGTTGCTGGAAGATATCCCTAGAATAATTATGAGCAATGTAATGGACAAACCTTCATGATGTGACTGCTAGGTTCCATTTTCAGCACCATGTATGCACTCAGGGAATGATGTGAAAACCCTTATGTTGGATAACAAAAACAGTTTGCCCTCTAAAGAGAGCTCTTAATGGTTTGAATGAACAAGAGATGTATCTGAGACACCTGTCAGAACCATTTTTGCCTGTGTAGAACCGTTAATGGTTTTTCAAAGGGATTGTTTTTCTTGGAGGTTGAAGAGAAGGGGACTTCATAGAATTTCTTCAAAATTGTAATGGTTCTTAGAAACCAGAATGTCTTCAGAGAGGTACTTCATAGAGTATTTACTTCAGAACAATTTGCAGAACCGTTTCCGTTTAAGGTCCTATAGACCCCAAAGGCTGATGGGGCCCGAGGAACCATTTTTATTCAATTTAAGAACCAAAAATTAATCCTTATACCTGAATGACAAGATTTACAATCTTTTTTCACGGGTGCATAAGCGATCAATTATGGTGCAGGGGAGAAACAGCCAAAAAGGAGCAAAATGGTTTTTAAAATACGGAAATTGAGTTCGACAACTTAAAATACCATATGCAAAAACATATTAGAGGAAAACATTTTTCTTCTCAGGTGTAAGTAAGCATAGATGATGGGGTCAAATTTTGGGGAAAATATGAGGAAAAATATTTTTATTTTTTTTACATTTTACAAATTTCTCATTTAATATTCAGCCGGTAAGGCAAAACAATAGCAAAAAAGATGAAGAAATGTCATCTTTTGGCCTATAACTACTATGCTTTAATTTAATAGCGCAAAATTGATTATCAACGAATAGATAATTTTATTCCTTTAAATTGATACCAATTGTTATGTTTACTCTTTATATGTGATCATTAGTGCGTTAAGAATAGCTTATATTGGTAAGAACAGGCAAATAGCGGTCATTGACCTCTGAACGGTCACGCTCCACCGCTCGCGGCACTTAAGACTTTGCTTTTCAGATGGCCAGAGATGGCCTAACCACTATCTAACAAGACACCTCGGTAAAAAAATCAGAGGATTTTAATGCTGGTATCTCCGGTCTTCAAGGAACCTTGTGACGGTTCTTTTTAAAGGTTTTTAAGTGAAAGATAAATTTAAGAGAAACATTTCATTTGTAAAGCCTTTTTCTGTTCTATAAAAGAACATCTGGGAGATTCAGGGGTTCTTAGTAACAAACCAAAACGGTTCTTTAGCCAAGAACATTACATTTAAAACCATAACAACTTATAACCGCCCGTTGGCTGAGTAGTTACATTTCGTATCGCTAAAATTCATGGCCTTCTAATTGACACAAATATGAATTTGGGCCAACGGCAGTGAGCTTGTAGCTAGAGTGCATTTTGATATGTTAGAAGAATTAGATACTTAATTTCACGAATTTGTGAAATACGTAAGCCTTTTTAAAGGATACAAGGTACAACCGCTTTGAGATCTCCTTTCTGTTCCCACATCGAGTTTTATTCGCAACTCATAAATGAAATTATAGATTCGTTTGTACATCAGAGACAAGAGCTTGCAAGAAACATTTTCGTTTTTTTCAAAAAACCTAGAATGTAATATGCACTATCCTTCAACCAGCTAACACGAAAATTTCCATTACTTCGGAACTGTTGTGAGATGTCGTTTGTGGACCTCCCTTAATTAGGAGTCCTCTACTGTCAGTAATTAGGAACATTTTTAATAGAACTATTTGCATGACTATCATTTAGCCTAGGAACAGCAAGCAAACCCACGCTGGCCGTGTTACCGGTGATTAGCTTTAAATATTCTAACTGACACAAATATGAATTTGGGTCATGGCTTCTAAACATTCTAACAGGCCTGTGATTGAGTTTATGGAAAAATTCCTGAATTTTACATAAATTCCTGAAAAAAAACAGCGTAAAATTGACCCACGTTTAGAATCGGGCTGAAATTAATAAAATGCGGAAATTTTTTAAAATAAAAAAATATGAAGCATCCACTCGTGATATTAAACTTTTATGAGGAACAAAGGTCTCCCGACTCCCCCTTTGTAGACAGGGAAGGGGGTTCATTGGGACCCGCACTTCAGTAACATGTTCCATAGGAATTTCTCAATTAAAATCGGGGTACCACATATGCAGGGTCTATTAAGCCAAGTAAAAATAAAGCAATAAAATTATAATTCCAAAAGGTAACCTAAATATGAGGGGCACAACATTTTCAAATTCAGAGAAAGGGAACACAAATTAAACACGGTCTCGTTTACATAATATACGTGTAATGAAATCGTTGTTATAGTGTTATAAAAGGTCCAATATACCTATATTAAAAACAAACATTATGTTCATTTTTAATAGATTCTTATTTTCGTTGTCTGCCGTCTAACTTTCCCTATTAATTGGTTTGTACAGTGGCGATATGAACGAATTTATAAAGCTATATTTTCAAAAACTATAATAAGCTATTTTTCTTTAAAAAGAAAAAACCAAACTTTTTCAAAATAAACATATTTAATTATTCGATTTTCGGATTAACTAGGGTATCAAATTGAAACCCTAGTTTTGACCTTTAAATCAATTAAAATTAAAATGTTAAACTGGTGTTTTGAAGAAATGGGACAATATTCATGATACCTTTAAAGTTGTCAACGTAATGTTACATTTCCTTCATTATGATTTCAATACGGATAATCAATGAATCTATTTATACCAAGGAACAACCGATATGACCAAAATCATCCAAACATTATTTTTCACACTGTGCAGAGCAAGAAAAAAAAAGATCTTCCCATTGTTATAGGATATAGCTTAAATAAGAGTTTTTTAGTCCCTTATTGGATGCTTTATCTACACCGGATGTCAGTATTGATGTTGAAAACCCTTTTCATGTACAAATCAGGAATTACTTGGGTTAAAATGTTGTTGTGAACATTCAATTCCTTTTGAAGATCCAATAAGAAAATTATGGTTATTCATAGATCAATTAACAAGATAGCATGGGATTGGAATGGAGGAAAAAGAGGTGTGTTACAAACTTTGTCATATCTGGCTTATTTTCAGTAGATTTCTTTCCTTTTTCATCACTTGGAAATATAGAGTTGTTTTATTAAACAACAACAAATAGCCTATATGATTTAGTTAATTTATAAAGTCCCAGGTCATTCTTTGAACAATTGTTTTGATTCACGTAGATAGACCGGTAATAGCCCTCTGGGTGGGAAAGGTAGGTCACCTACTCACATTAGTTCCTGACCATAGAAGTTAGTCGCAGGTTCGTCAAGTCATAATAATTTATACACCAGAACTTTAGCTCTCGGGTAGGTGGGGCTTAGGTACGTCACCTGGTCATAATAATTCTATAACCCCAGATTAGCTTTTGGGTGGGGCTTAGGTACTTGTCACCTGGTCATAATAATTTTATTACACCAGACTTTAGCTCTCTGGGTAGGGCTTAGGTACGTCACCTGGTCATAATCATTTATAACCCAGACTTAGCTTTCTGGGTGGGGTTAGGTACGTCACTCTTGGTCATACTAATTTATAACCCACTTAGCTTCTGGGTGGGGCTTAGTACGTCACCTGGCCCATATAATTTATAACCCTAGGAATTGATTCTGGGGGGGCTTGGTACGTCCCTGGTCATAATACTTTACTAACCCCAGGACTTAGTTTCGGGTGGAGTTAGGTACGTCAACCTGGTCATAAGAATGTCTTACCCTAGAGTTTAGCTCTCTGAGTTGGACTTTAGATAGGTCACCTGGTCACAATAATGTTACCCTCCAGAGTTTTGCCCTATGGGGTTAGGATTTGGTTAGATCACCAGAGTGTAATAACTCTTTG
This sequence comes from Ophioderma brevispina, assembly GCA_023653785.1. Classification (NCBI taxonomy): domain Eukaryota; kingdom Metazoa; phylum Echinodermata; class Ophiuroidea; order Amphilepidida; family Ophiodermatidae; genus Ophioderma; species Ophioderma brevispina. The sequence goes on along the minus strand of JAMKCH010007892.1, from coordinate 2,131 downwards.
TCACAGACCATTATGGCCCTCGGATTAGGAGTGGGTTGGTCACCTTTCACAACAATTGAAGAAGCTGATTTCAAAAAGCGCTGAAAGCAATGGCTGCCTTGTGGTAATATTTCTAGGGTTATTTTTGACAAAGTTAATATCTAATGGCATCAACAAAGAGAAATTGAAAGAATGGACAAATAAAATCACCAATCGGAAGTAATTAATATGTAATTTCGCCATCTAAAATTAGTCGATAGTTAATCATAAAAGACCCTTCTGGAAATTCAACTCAAATTTGATTTTTTATTTATTTTTTTATATAGAGGATATTCTTTTTATGGAGGTTAAAATAAGTCAAAATGTTGTTCCAAAAGGTAGAAATCTATGTCATAACATTCCGATTGATTATAATGATTGAAACATTGATGAACTTTCGGATTCCTCTAACTGATTTTTTACATAGAGCCAGCCATTGGATTTAGGCCTTTTGGAAAATCAACTCTTCAATTCTTTACCACAGAGTTAGCTCTCTGGTTGGGATTGGGTAGGTCACTTGTACAAATATAAGAATAAATGTGTGTGAATCTATAAAGATTTCCATAAAGTTGCTCTCTGCAAGGGCTTGTGAAGGTCGGGATTACTCTAGAGACAATTAGGGAGCTGTTCGAAAATCCACGACGGATGTTTCGGACGGTTTTTATGGCAAGTATTTTGCACATGAAGAGGAAAAACCTAGTTTTCCCGAAAAAAACCCCAAAACCCACACGGGTTTTTCAACGGAAAAAACAGGTTTTTCACTGAAAAACCAGGTTTCTCGACCGCTAAACTAGGTTTATAAAACATAGCTTTTCAAATCGAAAACCTGCCGTTTTTCCGATTTGAAACAAAAACCAGGTTTATCAAAATGTGCTAAGCTAGTTTTTGAAAAACCTAGTTTGTTTCGACCGAAAAACAAGGTTCTCGACCGATAAACTAGGTTATCAAAAACCTAGCTTTTCGAATCGAAAAACGTGGTTTTTCAATAGAAAAACCTGTGTTTCAAATCCGATAAGCAAAGTTTTCGAAAACCGTTTTTTCAATCGAAAAAACCAGGTTTATCAAGCCATAAACTAGGTTTTTCAAAAACCTAGGCTTTTCGAACGATAAACCTGGTGTTTTCAATTTGAAAAACCAGGTTTATCGATTTTGAAAACGCTAGGTTTTTGAAAAGAAAAAACCTAGTTTATCGGCCGAAAAACCTGGTGTTTCAATCGAAAAACCGGGTTGCGGTTTTTCCAAATATGATATGCAAGGTTTTTGAAAAACCAGGTTTTCGATCTCGAAAACCTAGTTTTTCAAATTTGCTATGACAAGGTTTTTGAAAAACCTGGTTTTTCAATCGACAACCCGGTTTCTCGACTGATAAAACTGGTTTTAAAAACCATAGATTCAATCGAAAAACCTGGTTTTTCAATCGAAAAAACGGTTTTCAAAAACCCTGCATATCAAATTGAAAAAACCTGGTTTTTCAAATCGAAAAACCTGGTTTATCGATTCGAAAAAGCTAGGTTTTTGAGGGAAGAGAGAAGAAACTAGTTTATCAGTCGAGAAACCTGGTTTTTCGATCGCAAAAACCTAGTTTTTCAAATTTGATATGCAGGTTTTTGAAAAACCTGGGTTTCAATCGAAAAAAAAACCAGGTTTCTCGACTGATAAACTACGGGTATCAAAAAACCTAGCATTTTCAAATCGAAAAAACCGGTTTTCAATCGAAAAAAACCTGGTTTTTCAAATCGAAAAACCAGGTTTTTCCAAAAACCTGCATATCAAAATTGAAAAACTGGTTTTCAATCGAAAAACCTGGGTTTATGCGATTCGAAAAAGCTAGGTTTTTTGAGAAACCTGTTTACAGTCGAGAAACCTGGTTTTTCGATCGAAACCTAGTTTTTCAAATTGGATATGCAGGGTTTTGAAAAACTGGTTTTTCAAGCGAAAAACCTAGTTTTTCAAATTGATTGCAAGGTTTAAAACCCTGGTTTTTCAATCGAAAAACCAGGTTCTCGACTGGTTTTTATCAGTCGAGAAACTGGTTTTTCGATTCGAAAAACCTAGTTTTTCAAAGTTGATTATGCAGGGTTTGACAACCTGTTTTCAATCGAAAAACCAGGTT
>JAMKCH010007891.1:0-31522 GCA_023653785.1 Ophioderma brevispina | reverse complement strand
TGGTAAATTACATCTTCATTGCGACTTTGATCAACTGAAACCTTTAATGTTTGGATTATATACAACAATATACTTTAATATATTTTTTACTATTTGAAGAGTTCTTCCCACATATGGATTTAGGTCAATTTTTTAAAAGGGATACTGATTGCGTATACTGTAGGCCCATATACCTAATTGGGTCCGACTGGGACCGGGACGTGACAATCGGGCAAAAGTAAGGAGATTTTTCAAGCCATCCATATTACTGTAATATTTCGAAAAGATTAAACAGGGAATCGATTTCCTACCTTGTATTTGGGTACAGAAATATATCTTAAAAGTGAAAACAAAAGGGTGGTTTTGATTTGTTTATATTTCAGTAAAACATATAGACTGAATTTACTACTTTTTAGCTCCAATAGGAAATTTTAAAAATCAATCATTTTCAGATTAATCCTTTCAGATGGGGATATTTTTATGGGAAGGTTAACATCAGTGGAAAATCAGAGCTTTCATTTTTTGCAACACCCGGTATATTCTCCGTTCACTAGATATCCTTGAGAAAATCTTATTCACAATTTGAGTTGATTCCGATCTTGTAGTTTTATGTTATGAGCGATTGTTTGTTTCCCACTGTCCCATAGGCCACTGTGCTGTAAATTCTGTCCGTTTACGGACAGAAAATACAAAATTGCGAAATTTCTTACAGATACGGCCGAATTTGCATGTAAGATTAGGTACACGTGGATTACTAGGGCTAACGGTTCAGATGCTATCAAAATCTCAACTTTTTTGAGGTAAGTCGAGGGGACGAGGCTGTGGATCACAAAATACCCCTTTAATAAGATATTTAATTGCGATAATGTAAAAAAAAAATAATTGAGTATAGACCCCACTAATGGAACAACTTTAGCTCCGTCAATTTGGACAATTTTAGGCGTGTTATGTTCATTTTCGGTAATATTGATAGTCTATTTTACAGGTCGTTTTGCAAAATTACAATTAACTAATACGCTAAATTAAAGGTGGTTGTTCCGATTTATGTGTATTGTGTTCTCTACTTGATATGAGAGCCTGGCACTTGCACATACACCCCATCAAGTACCGTGGGAAACAAACTTGCGGTTTTGATGGTAGACGCAATATTGCATGTTGCAAAGCCCTATTCACTACTATGCTAATAAAGTGGTTAACCACTAAAACGGCGGTTTTTTGTTTATATCTTGGGAATGAAATGGATTCGAGGGCTCAAATTTCAGGACGACAATGAGAAAAATACGGCCTTTAATCTGATATCAAAATCGATACTACTTCCGGGTAAATCAGGGGGGTCCCAAAGACAATCGGAACACGCCCCTTTAAAGATTGTATGCATGAAAATCTATAAATAAAGAAAACAATTTGTCATTCGATAATCAATTTAGCATTAATTCATCTTACCTTATTGGCACTGTGCCTTATTGGAAAGGAACGAGACGGTATAGAATTATATTTGTCATGCCAGTTTGTGAACAAAAATGTAATACACTTTAGAATAGTAGGCCTATATTTATTGGCGTTTGGTTTTACACTAGTGGCACACGCGGCGCGGAAGCGGTTCATCCAACAATACGGGAAAACAAAAACATGGCAACAAAATAATTTATATTGAAACAAATAACAACTTCTTTTATTGGTAAATGCTGTCCTTATTTATTGTGCCGTACTACATACTACATGTATACTGCATAGGCTACATGTACATCGATCACCCAAAATTTGTACCGTGTTTCACGGTTGCTTAGTTCTCTACAGTGCTTACTATACTGTGAAAGGCCCTGGGATTCAACGAGCTGACATACAAATACGATAGATATCGACAAGGCTGGAGACAATATACAAATTGGTATCGTATTGTAAACCGTATGGTAACACGCCTGAAACATCACGGATGTGGAAAATTAATCGATGAAATCCGGCGTAAAAAATCCATTCAGCCATTCTTTGACCCACTCTAAATCTCGGACTTGATATTAATTTCCTGGGTATCCAAATAATCTGGGACCGTTCACATAGGACGAATGGGTGCTGGGGCGAATTGGGACGAATTGTTCACCTGGACGAATTGTTACCTGGACGAACGAATGGTGACTGACGAATTGGTAAGCCGGGACGAGGTGGGTTTGGGACGAATTGGTACCTGGACGAATTGGGTGGGACGAATTGTTTTGGGCACGATGAATCAGATTCATTTTGTCGGTTGACCAAGATTACCCTTCACATGATGTGCTTCATTCCGTTAAGGAGCTTTATTTCCGTCAGGTGAGTGAGTGGTCAATATAGTAAGGAACTTCTACCGAGATGACCGGTTATTTTTCTTATGGGCGTACTCGCATGCATCACGGTAGAAGCACTTCGTATACAATAACCTGTTGCACATGAGCAGTGCAGTTGAATAGACTCCGAAGAAAAAAAACATAGACAAACATTCGAGCTCAATATAAAAGTGAGTTTTAATATTTTATACTCGTAAACCAGGGCACCACTTAACTGAGAGTCTTATAATATTAGTTCAATAAAATTCATAATTAGTACTTATGAGGTGCAAAATTAGGGGAAATCCTTCCATACAAGGTATCGTTACGATCAGTGATTGGGACATCGAGATACTAGCGCCATTACTCAACATGTGTTTACAAGCAAGTTGTAGATGTTATGTTTGTTTATTTAAATTATAAGTTTTTTGGCCAAATTGATGTTGAGATTTGTAGGACATTAGAATTGCAGTAATTACTGCCTAAACATTTTAAATACACTCTTCTGCAACTTAAAATAGAGCGTGGTCTGATAGAGAATAATTCATTTGGATAAAGAGTGCATCTGGACTTGCTCGGATATTAGGGGTGCATGCAAGAGATAATATTGATGTCACGGGTGGCGGAAACAAGAAATTACCAATTTTTTTGTGGTGTAATTAAAAATAGTCATTTAGAACTATAGTTAGAGATCATCGGTTTTGTGTTGCGAATTTGGCGAACGAAGTGTGAAAGGTGCAGAATGTGGTAACCATTTTATGTTTACTTTGCATTTTGTGCAGTTAAATGCATTAGATTCTTGGTTTTTTTAATATGAGTAAGTTTCTAATAAGTACAATAATACATGGGGATCAAATTCGAAGACCCAAATTCAATGGAGTAGGCTTTACTTATTTTCACTCCGATTGAACCCATCCGTTCACTACTTCATTTCTCAATGGTCCATGAAATGGGTGGTTATGTCATGATTATATCGCGATTTTATACCGCCTGCTCACTCTCTTCTCCTGCTTTAACTTCTTCCCCAAACCTTACTAAACCACTCTTTGGCGCAGTTTAGTTGGCTTGGTCACAAGACTGTTTTCACACGGGCTCTTTTTCATCATTAAGATCAATAAGGTGGCACAATTTCACTTTTCAGAGGCTAGGAAGGGTGAAAAAAAAAACAGTGAGTGGAGAAACTTGAGAAACTTGAAGCAATAGCAGCACATTGTTTTTTTTGGACGAGCACCCCCAATTTTCAAATTTGTGAGAATTATCGACAGATGTGTTGGTAATGTCTAGTAAAAACTACCTGGAAACGTAATGCTCAAAGTGTGGCATGCGTCATTAGGGATTTGTAATTAAAAATTTGGAGCTCACTGGGATCCCTGATCAATTCACCGGCAGCCTTGAAATGTGATATTTCTGTCTGTGCAGATAAAAATAGCACATTGCACGCAAATGATGCAACTCGGGGACCTTTTTTTTTTTTACAGAACCAAAAGAACAGCTATTGGATCAGCTTCACACGTAGATGGTGTAATTTCCGGCTTTTTTAAGGATCTGCGCACCGCTATGACTCTCCCATAGGAATACACGATTTTTTTACGGGTTCCGGTTACAATACACAACTCCCTGCAATACTTGAGACATCGTGTTGGTATCAAAATAAAGCGCTTTTTCTGAAGATTTTAGAACTTTTGCGTGAATATGGTGTTGACCATCTACTATTCACGTTATTTTCACATTCAAACCAATAGCTGAATGTCCCACCCCGCATCACTATATCTAGGAGTAGACCACCGAGACCACATCCGCGGCCCCGTTATCTTGGGTTTGCGATGAAAACCTGATTTTGTTTTCATGGTTTAGGCAATGTTGACCTCAATTTCTATCGTCCATGTGGATATATGCGATTTGAGTCCCGTTATGAAGAACTGACCAGTAGAATCTGGTAAGCCTTGCACTTTTAGCACTTGCGTTATTACATAAAACGTGGATAATTAGTGGTGCGCCCACCTTAATATTGGAATGACGTTTTCAGCAGACGCAATGAATTATAATCAAGATCTGATAATTATCTAATTACAAAATTCTTTTCTTAGGCCACACATAGAGAAGTTGGAGCTTTGCCATTCACACAGCATTGAAAGTTATAGTTTATTAGCCAATTACCAGGTAATGTGCATGAATTCCAACATTTTTTAAAATAGGGGGTACTCTCCAACGTTATGCTTTAAGTTTTGTAATTTCTTTGTATTGTGTTAATAAAACATTAATTACTTTTTCCTTCGTCTTGAAATTATAGATTACGTGATTAAAGGATGGAGAAGTCCGAAGTAAGATTTTGGAATGTTGGGTCTAAAGTGCTGTGCATCTTAGTTCTTGCTCTTCAGATTGGATTACTCCCTTGATTATGTCTTCATCAATCTGGACTGAGAATGCCAGTGATGCAGGACGCTACTTCTGGAGTGCTCTAGACGTCATTGTTCTTATCCTCTGGATCGTTCTCTCACTGAAGGCACACGAACTTTGCAAACAATCAAACTCCCAAAAGAATATCCGGAGATACAGGAAATATTGTGAACAAGTCTCAAGGCAGCTTATTGCTCGAAATACCATTGCATAACGTCTCCTGGCTGATTTATTCTTGCGTATTAGTTGCCAAGATTCTGCGCATGTTTTCCACCCCATTGGGTTTGGTGAAGATTGAAAAGGGAAACCAAAGAATGAAATTGTATATCCAACTGGAATTCAAGTTATTCTGTCCATGGGCCAGTATTGTGATTTGGTTACTTCTACTCCACCACCAAATGAGTGCAGAACACAAAGTATAAGTTAATTATAGAGAAGCTTGACCATTCTGCAAGTCTTGACGTGTTGGATTGTCTTATGATCCTTTCATACCTTTTCATGGGCCAATTCCGCCTACTCCTACCTTAACCCGTTGGGACAACGCTATCAAGGCAATTTGGTTGTATTTGTATCCTTCTTCGGTTTTCACTTTTTGCTCTTCGATACATTTCAAATCGCCAAGATGAGAAGACTTTCCAGTTGGTATTAGTGTTCAATCGGCCCTTTATCTGTGCTTAGTGAATATCCCACTGTTTGCCATCAGAATTACCCTGTGGTTTCATCATGAAGTAGATGTCACAACCTTCTTGACAAAGAACGTGATGGCCATCGTGCGAGATGCAGCTGATGTCTATCTCAATGTCGCTGGATGGTGGAAGGATCAAAAGAAATCGAAGCCTGAGCAGGCTGACAGTGCCCTTGGAAGTGAAGAAAGGAAGGTGGGGATGAATTGGAAATGAACAAAGTGCCTTCATCGCCTGCCCAAGTGTGAAATATATGGCCTGAAAGAAACCAGGAAGATGATGATGATGATGAAAAAGGTCTTTTTCTTGTGTGATATTAAATGCACGACAAATATTAAGTGTAGCAGTTTGATCAGTACTACCAGAGTAGGACCTGTAATAGAAAAAAAAAAACAAACTTTGGAATTGAATTGACATAATGATTCATCCCTACCCCCTCCCCTACCCCAGCTTACTCCTCCCCAGCATAGCCAAAAAAGAACAAATTTTGATACCATCTGCATCGAATGTTCCTTAAGAACCTTTGCTTTAGGTTTGATCTTCTCTGAAAGAAATTTTGAATTTTGTTCTATCATTTAAAAAAAAAGTCAAAATTATGCCTTAGTGTTCTGTAGAAACTGTGACACAAATTGCAGTTTAGTAAGAATGAGCAGTAGTCATAACAAGGTAACATTGAAAGCACTGACATTTCACCTGAAATTGTGAAATATTTTTTTCAAGAGTCGCAACTGCCCCCCCCCCCCCCCCCCCCCAATTTAATTGATCAATTTCAAATGAATTTCTATATTTAGATGAGTTTTCAGTTTTAGGAAGTAAGAAAACAAGACTAATGAGTATTTGCTTTTAAAGTTAAAACAAATTCCAAGTGCAGCCTGCAAGTACTGTTTGATCACTACACATCTGAGTTACAGCATGTGAGTGCATGTGCATGAGCTGTATATTAGCACTTGTCAAAGTAAACTTGAATTGTTATTTGATTATCTGTATGTTGTGTAACTATACCAGATTTGTAATCAATCGTTTGCAGAGTTACTAGTATAACAAGTTGTTTCCACTTTTATCATCTACAGCCAGATTATATTTTGTTTCCTCGATGCAGTGACGATTGCATGGGCGTCAATCTAGGGGGATGTCCCCAACTTTTTGTGGGGTGGGGGACACAATATCAATGCCCCCACGATGGGGTGGAGAGCGAGAAACCTACACGAACACACTACATACGAAATTTCGGTCCTCATATATAATGTCCCCCAAACATCCCCTTGACGACAAAGTGTCTTTGTACGCATTTGAGTTGGGCCCTTAGGCTTTATGACGGTAACAAAATGCGCATGTCTTGCACCAGTGGGTGTTTGAATCAATCCCATAATGCATTGCAATGTGCCTATACTGTACTGTACTAAACTCATGCAAGTAATTAGGAGATAATAAAAATGTTCTAAAAGTTAAAGAACCAAAGATATTTCATGATCATGCTAAAAATTCCCCAAGTACTAACACTTTGTGGGCTAAAATAAGCATAAAGTCAGGGGTTTTATGTGTTAAGAATAGGATTTTTGTGGGATCACATGACCCTAATGAGGTGAAATTTCCTACAACTGGTGCATTGTGGGATTGACTCAATACACCCTCTGTTCTTGCACTGTGATCTGTGAAATGCACAGGAATGTTACTGAATGGAGGAAATGAAAAGTGCTGTACATGTAATGGGACATGTCAGGACTTGGGGCGATAGAGGCCCGATAGAGGATAATGAAAGCCCAAAGGCTACCAATACCATGCTCTATGTTTCATTTTGACTTTATCAGATAGTCCCCAACACCTTTCTTGTGGTTGTGTATGATGTGTGTGTGCAAAGTTAGACAATTGTTTGATTGTTTGCTAAATTTTGTGTAGTTTGCCTCTTATCATCCTTAATGCAAGATATGTTATTGTAAAAGTAATTTCACAATTTCTTGTATGGGTAAATCTTGATTTGTAACTGTAGACTTAGGTTCTAAATGGACGGTTGGAGTGTACTGCTTGCAAAGTAGGTTATTATTATATGGATGTAGCTATTAGTGCAACTTGATTTCTACTGTGTAAACTAGATTTCTAATTGTTCAACTACTTATGAAGTAGTATTTTACATACATTACTGCTGATTTGTATATATTTTTTTATTTCAACTTCGTTTTTACACAGAAGGTCCAGAGAACTGTACAACACACTCTTTATCTAGGCATCATGCTGCATTGCGAATTGAATGCATTCACAGCCCATTATTGTAAAATAATGGGCAGTAAATTAACCAATCAGAGTGCTGCATTTTCATTGGGCAGATAATGTGGAAGACATTTCATATAGAAGTCCCAAGTATACAAATGAGATATTGCCATTTATTCCATCAAGCGCTACTGCACACGACAGGATCAATTATAATACCTCATTTGCATACTTGGGATTTCTATATGAAACGTTTACTGATAATGTAATAGAATCAATATTCTACTGCCATTGGAAATGCAGCATCTTGATTGGATAGGTTATAAAGAAGTAGAAATTGATGCGATTTTTAAGAAGATACTGAAATTCCATAAGGTCGGTGCAATTTGAATATTGACAAAGAGAAGAACTGTACCTCTAAAGGAAAGACCTTCTGTATTCTGTTTTAGGCAAAAGGATTTTAATATCAATATTATTATGCCAAGATGATAGAATGAGTGAACAAATCAGGATAATGTGGAAATAAGGGATAGAAAAATTTGTCTGAATCCTAATCTGAATGCTTTCGAATTGTGTCAAAAACATGCTAGATATTTTGTAAATTCTGGCAGGGATGTCAAGACCGTGATTTCTGTGGCAGGAATCTCCTATAATATAACAAACATTGAGATCCCTTTACAGATTTCAACTTTTTTATTAATAACTATATATATCAGAAACAAGTGGCAAATACTGTGGGATTCATTTCTTAATGCTTTGCAACCAATCATTGGAGCTATGGGTGGTTCAGGTTTAGTTGGACGAAGGGACGAAATTGTTTTTTCACATTCTAAAAGTGGTCATACTTATGACCCACAGTTAATTGCTTAGAGGTGAGCCAGTCCCTTGGTGTATTCCTTGTGATTGTGCTCTTTCTGTGAAACACATACTACTTGAATGCGTTGATATGCATTTATACGAAGGAAATATTATAACATCCCAGATTTGAAATCATTATTTCATGATATAAGGCCTCTTCAGGTGATAAATTTTCTGAAGGAGGCTGATTTGTTTTAAGAATTTTTAACTGCCTCTTTATAAACATTGTAATTTGAATTGACTGAAGTAAATTTTATATTGAATGGTATAGATTATATATATTTTGTCTTATTAAGTGTTTAAAATGTCGTTAAATTTTAATACTCACTCACTTGTTGTTTTTACTGTAACAGAATGTCAACACACAAATTGTTTTCAAATTTAAGGAAGTGGTTGCAGTAAAGGCCATTTCTTTATGTCTGAATATTTTTTCATGACAGTGTGTCAGTGTTGTATTTTCTGGTAATTACTGGTGAGCATGTTTAGTGCTGAAATGTGTTCATAATTATGTGTGTCATTCAACTGATCATCTTGCGATGATGTACCTGTATTTTGATTTGAAAATATGTTATCAAGCAGGTTTGGCTTTAAAATTATTTATTAATAATCCAAATTGAAAGTTGACGCGCAATTGATTTAATTGTTACATATACAAGACTGCTGTACTACTTGAGGCCAGTCGGTTATAATGTTCAAACAAAAAGTAATCATCATATGTATCGGGTTGTTTGGTATGACAATTTGTTTTGTTCATTGTTTGCACAATTAATAAAATTATTGTCCAAAATAAAGGGGTGCCACAATTCTTACTCTAAAATCATTTGTGTTGTGGCGCTTGTCATCATGGGCCAAAATGGATTTTTTTAAATGACTGAGACTTGCAGCTAGTGATTGCCTTTTATTACACAACAAAAAATATATACTTGTACTTACTATTTTACTTAAAACTAGAATAAAATATCATGTCTTTCAAATGTATTTTTAACCTATTGATATTTGCAGTATTATATTTACCCTGGAGGCTAACTTTGTTGATGGATAAACAGATCACTGAAATGTATTGGAAACTCTGGAATTTATTTTTTTTCATGGATGTGCATGTAATTTTCCTCTATTAAGAGTTACAAAGTGGTCTATTAAAATTGTCTTACAATCAATTAGAATTTAGTTTGTAGAGTTCATTCAATTAACCTGTAAAAGCATTAAAGGGGGGATGGCCCGATTTAAGGATATGAAGTTCTCTTCTTAATAGATTGGCCTACACTCCAAACCCCCATATGTCTTTTAGTTTCGCGCCCGTATTTCAATCCGTTTTGATCTGTGGAGGATAAAAAACATGATTTTGTAAGCCCATAGAGTAATGTGTAAAATAATATTGGTCGACCAAAATAGGGCACATTTTCGATCATAACTTCTAAACCAAACATCCTTTGGCTCTAAGATTTCACAGGGTAAATGAGAAAAATAGTTAGCTTTCTTCTGATACAAAATGTTGTCTACTTCCGGGTTAAAATCTGGGGCTGAGGGGGGAAGACGCGTAGTGTTTCTATCCCCCTCATTAGCGATCGGACCATGGACCTTTAATATAATCATTGTGTTAAAAAGCATATACAGGGCATGATTTAGAGGGATTTTACATGCACAGATGCATGTAAATTTTTTAGGTTGTCCGATGCAGTCGGAAGAACTTAAGGCACATTGATTCGGGGTGTGTGTATGTGTGCAAACATTTGGTATACACTTTTGGTTAAAATGTTGTCTGTCTTGATGGAAGGGGGATTGGGTTAGCACTGTGGGTCTTCACACTGGGGTCCTAGGTTCGACCCTCGGTCGGGCCTGCGATTTCATGTGTGTTTGGTTTCCAGTCCTTACTCGACCTTGCATGTCTTCTGGTGCTTCTAAAACTAGGCTTCCTTCCTTAATGTGTATGATAATAAAGTGAATTGAAATAAAGTATCTTTGTGACACTAAAAAGACACGATAGTGTTGATGTGTCGTTAAATACTAACACCTCTCTCCTCTAGATTGATGGATCAAGTTCATACTTGGTATGGTTATACATTCAGACAAGGGGTCTTATGTGGGGTAACAGATGAGGTCAGAGGTCATTCAGGGCTCACTTAGTGTCATTATATTGCCCTACACTTATTCTTTGACCACATAATTGGACGACCTATTTGGGACTGCTGCCCGTACTTTTATTTAGATCTGTGCATGTAATGTTTTGCACAAGTACAATGTAAGGGTGCTCGAATATCTCTTTGGTGTAAAACATTCTTACTGTCAATGTGAGTACATGGTGTAATTTCTGTTCAATCAGGGCAGCTTACATATTTTATTTCTTCTATAGCCGGGGTCGCGGGCCCTGACGTCATATCGCGGTGAAAACAAAGGGGAAGCCCAGGGAATCCCCGAATCGGGGTGAAAACAAACTGCGCAAATTGTGTCTTTAAGTTCACTGCACATCGTATGACACTATGCATGCAGCTCGCATCGAATTACGCATGTTGTTGCCATGCCGTTTCCATGCAGATTTTGTTGAACTCCCGGATGTCCGCTCCCGGCTATACATTTGTACAGTCCGTATACATTGCTTACACATAGCTTTAAAATGTTTGTACCACATTCACTCACTTGCTTATGCATATAATTTTGATCTATGTTCAGTGCCCACATAGATCTGAAATGGTAAATCAGCTCCTGGTGGGCACATAGTTGGGCAGTGTTATTGGAGTGCTCTTATAGGTGGTATAGTATTCTGATCCTGTAGAATTCTAGTGAAGTATGGTTAGCGATTACTTTTCGTGAGAAAGATAATGATATGTTCCTCACGGTGAAGATTTCAAAATGACAGCATGCAGTGTCACAATAAAATTCCATGGGAATCTTCTTCAGAAGCTTGTGTCCTTTATCAGAAGCTTGTGTCCTTTATCAGAAGCTTGTGTCCTTTATCAGAAGCTTGTGTCCTTTTTCAGAAGCTTGTGTCCTTTTTCAGAAGCTTGTGTCCTTTTTCAGAAGCTTGGGTCCTTTTTCAGAAGCTTGTGTCCTTTTTCATAGCAGTCCTGAATATAGCCCTTGTTCAAGGCACTCTACCCAACTTCTGGCATTGGTTTAACGTCTGATAACAAATAATGTCACATATTATAATGATGCAGGAAAACGTGTGCTGTGAGGAGTGGCGCATACACCACTCCCCTAAACACTAAGAAATAGCCCAATTACCATGACAGAACTTTCTGGGGGCAACGTGTATTTTCAAAGGTGGAAATTATGCGTGAACAAGAAAACGCGTTAAAAGGGTCTCTTTTTTCAAAACCGGGCAATGTATTGCACTACATTGTGTAGGGTGTCAAATCCAGCAAAATGTGGAATGGAAATAAGTATTGTTTTTTCTAACCCTGAAATTTGTGATCTACGTGTTTAGAGTATATGATACTCAAATTAAGGCAGAGATAAAAAGATAAAAAATATTGTAAAGCAAAGCAAGATAATTAAAGGGTATTACTAATGACACCAGGCGTTGCTTACTTTATTAGGGTAGCAAAAAATGATGACAATACTCTTTGTGTAGCAAAACAGACCCAAAATAACTTGTTTAGGGTATGTTTTAAGTCAGTGGAAATACTTGTGGATTTTTGTAGTCATGTTAATGAATATATCCACCTTTGAATACAGTGGCCCCCAGGGCAGAAATCTTCGCTCAAGCACCTATTTGAGTCGCCAAATCACCTGGCCTATGTTCATGCCTGTACTAGCAAGTTCAATAAGTTAAACCCAGGGAGAGCCTGAGTTGCACACAGCTGCTCATCTGACCACAATGTTTTTATACATAGACTATACTTTGTAAACCTAGAGGTACAAAGTAACAATAAATTCCCACAAGGAATGCCTGGTAATTTGTCGACTATATGCCAGTTATTTGTTGTATCAGTTGTAAGAGATTTGTTTTTCGTTTACATTATCGCGGTGTCTAATCACGAGGGAATTAGACGACTAAGCGTGTATAAGCGCATTTTGTAGTAAGTCGCGATAATGCTGCGCAGGGCATTGATTAATTTACTTTGTACTTTCGAAGTTTAAGCAGTAGTGGTCTGGATCCGGTGTGCACAACAGACCACCACTACACAGGGAGAGTGTACCAATTTATTTTGTTTATTAATCTTTCTCAGAAGGTTAGCCCCTTCATTGTAAAGCAATGACCGCCAAAAATTAATTGAATATGTCATATACGATACAGTGTGAACAATAAAAATAGCGAGTTTGTCGTTCTTACAGACAGCCTTGATCAGGCTATTCTGAAGAATTGGTGGAATGAGGTTTTTGATTCCCAGCCTTTGGCTTCAAAGACGACAGCAAACCAAATAGCATAATACTCACGTGGTAGAAATCCTGGCATGCTCTATCTATCACATCAGCAGTATCAAAAATATGGCAAAATTCTACGGAATGAAGTCTAAGATAGAAGCTAGTCCCAACATCTAAAAAGAGGATTTACTGTTACAGCTAAGGGGCCAGCAGCCATATGCATAAACATAGCCTAACACGTCCAATTGAGTACACACCAGTGATGATATCACTGGAATCGCCCATATTGCAATTTTTAACGTGCACCCATATAAGAAATCCGAGGAAAAATTCCAGCCATTGTAGCAGCTTATTCTGAAAAGATCCTAAGCATGTAAAATTAGTGCCCATTATCTCAATAATAAAGCACTAGGGGATCTCCATTTTTCTCTTGCATCATGAAAACAAGGTACATTCCCTACCAGGAATCTTCTTGTCGAAGTTACAGAAGTAAAATATTTTCGCAACACGGATTTTCATGAGTACTAGACAAAGTACAAACACACTGTGCAAAAATCTCAAATTTTGGAAAAATGGGGCCGCTTTTCAAAAATGTGCTGTATGGCTGTTTATCACATTGATGGTTATTTTTTTAAGTTCCTATAGCTCAGTGAGATCGTTACCAAATATGTATTATAGGTGATAACCAATCTGATAGTTACCTTTGTATAATTATTGGGATTTGCCGCAAGGCTCCATTTTGGGACCATTGTTCAGCTTGTTCATGGATTGATTTTATTCAGGAAATCATACAACATATTATACATATAAAAATATAAACAATTACAACGAATAGCCTAAAATTCTTGACAATATAAACTTTGAAACAATGCTTAAAATGAAATTCTAAGGGTCACGGTGACCCAATAAAGCCGTATAAAAATAGCTTGTTTCAATTGTGGCCCAGGTAAACATAATAAACACCTTATAATTATAAAAAAATATTAAGCAAGTATTAACATAAACCCTAAGGCCGGTATTCACAAAAGCGGGTTAACTTTAACCCAGGGTTAAACAGGGTTTAACCCACGACCATGGGTTAAATTCATGTTATTCTCTATGTGATATTTAACCCAGGGTTAAAATTAACACTGGGTTAAAGTTAACCCGCTTTTGTGAATACCGGCCTAAGTGTTAAAATAACAATTATAAACAGCTAGATTCTAATGATTGACAGGGGTCAATTAAAAATTAGAATTTAAACATTACTTAAATATATTTAAATACGAAATTAAAACATCCAACCCCTGTAATCAATCCAAATTGCACTTAAAATATATTTTTTTAAATTTACAATCCCATAATAGCACACCACTAGATACAGATCCCTACCCCTACCCAAAACCCACCCATACATCACCCAATCCTTCCAGAGGAATGTGCCAATAACAAAATATATATTAAAAAAACTAACAAACCCATTCAATTAGCTACTCAATTCCATTTTAGCTCATTTTTATTACACTTTGCATTGTACATTAAAGACCTTCCTGGTATTTTTAATAATGATGCCACCGTCATTTGCGTGTATGTTGATGACACAGTCATTTTTATCTCGCCTGGCATGTTCAGGAAGAGATCACTGTTGAGGTTTAAATGCCATACGCGAGCTGTGTACTTCACTTGGAATGTGGAATTTTATTCACATGTGGTCAAAATAATTCCACGTTTCACACAAGTAGTATACGCATCGTGTATGGTAACTAACCCTCCCTGTATCTATGTATGAGTACACAGCCAGATTCTTACTCGCGGTGTAACTCGTAGCATAAGCTACTCCATGTGTACTCTTAGCTCTGCTCCAGGGGAGCTCTGGGGTATCCCCTTGATGCATTATTGACGCCCAGCTATAGTACTTGTAAAGTACACAAGCCAATGGGTGCACAAAAGCTATGTTTACTATAAGCGGTACCCATCACATACCCAGCGGGCATAGTCGTTTAGAGCGACGTCGAAACGACGTTGGCACGTCAAAAACAGGTCGACGGTTTTTATAAATTTACGTCGAAAATGCAAATTGAATCGACGTTTTAAGAACGACGTCAAATCGATTTGCATTTTCGATATAAAAAAGTGTGTCAATTTCTAAAACTCTCGACGTCTTTTCGACGTTCCAGCGTCGATTGCCCACTGGGTAGTGTACTCTGCAGTTGCTCTGCACTCAAAGCTCATTTGCATGGGAGTACCCATGCAGGTACTCTCCAATGGGGTGCCTATAGTGGTTAAGGTACTGCGTGTGTACCTAGGTGGATGATTGCCCCCCCCCCCCACACACACACACACTCTTTTGCGGCAGGCGATATGGTAGGGCCTACTATGCATATGGGTGGGTACTCCGTGGCTACTCATCAGGTTTTTCAAAGGTACTCCTATGAAGAATTTGGCTCTGTATGTATGTGTAGACACATAACCCTGTTAGGAGCGTCCGTATCATGGATACACACGGCCCCGGATCAGCTTACTCAGTTGAATAAATCCTGACACCACCACAAGCCATTGCCAATGACTTGTGGACACGCTAAGAAGAAGACCCTGTCCTATGCCGGCCTATGTCTGCAGGAAACCCACAGAGGAACTGATAGTCATCGTCCATCCATACCAGAAATGGTACTTGCCATCGAGGAGACCACATCGACATATGGAAGTGCTATACTTGTGAGAACAGGCACCCGTTGTATAGAAGCAAATCATTCAATATCTGTGAAAAAAACATCGAAGTCCTTCACCATTGGCTAGCCTCTGTCAATTACCTCAGTTCTATAAACCTCCAGCGGTAGATTTCAGCACCCTCTAGTCAATCTCGGGAATTCCACCAAACCTCTTTTCTTCATTGGCAAGGATTTCAACAGCCATAGTTTATACCCAATGGGGCTACCAATGAAACCAATGAAGATGGAAAAGCGTCAAAGAATGGTTAGGCAGTCAACATTTACGTCTTCTTCACGGACCCCTAAGCTGCAGAGCCTATCATTTTATAGTGCCGCCCGAGTGCCCGTTAGGGAAAACAGAGGGTTGTGACACCCCTGATCTAGCTATTGTTAGCAAAAACAAATTCTCTAACCGTGTAGCAAGATTTGTATGGATCCTGGTCCACTAAATCAACATCGACAATCGGTATCCAAGTCAGCACTGCAGTAAGACCGAAAACCAAAGTGCCTTTGGAGCGGCGCGTTAACTATATAGGAAAGCAGACTGGCAAGGATTCAGCTGAAGAGGATTGCTCCAAAACCCTTAATTATGACTAATTTGCCCAACTAGAGAACAAGACTTGCCCGGAGATTCATACTTAGAGGTTGTAGGACGGAATGCATACCAGGCCTTTCCAATGAATGTGCAAAGAATATCAAGGTTATACCACCATGTTTGAAGTGATCCTGTCTGCAGGAAATAAAACTGCTAAAGTAAGGTGTCAGAGAGGATGTCCCAGGAAAAGATTAAAACCTGGCATACCCTATTGACTCCACTGATGACCCATGCAGCAAGAAAGCATGGTCACCATCCAAAAGCTTCGAGGGGAATCCAACAGAACCTCCACACAAGCCAAATGTTACACCCAACCAAGTTGCCACAAACTGCTTATGCCAAGGGGCAGCCAAGCAGCCACAAGAAGGTAAAACTAGACTGTAAGAGGTGAATAGTGGCGACCTGTGTTCACTCGCCCCTTCAACCTGGCGAACTGGAAAAACGGTATTGGCTAAACTTAACCAGGGAAGAGCAGTACGGCCTTGGACCATCATCTCAACTGAGTGTAGCTGAAAAACTTCGGACCAGTAGCAAAGGAGGGCTTCTTGAGCTCTATAATTGCTGCATGATTTCCAGAGGTGTTTCCCAAAAGATGGGAGTTTTTGAAAACACCATGTTATGGCACTCCTAATAGCCTGGGAAAGATCTTCTAATCCCAAGAGCTATATAGACAAAATCACTCCTCAGCCATCTACACGCTCTTTGAACTTCTCGGCCTCAACCGTATCGCCACATGGAAGCTCTGTGACGACAAACACCTCATACAAGAAAAAACAGGTTTCCGACCAGGCAAAATCAACAACAAGCCAACCTAACTCAGCACATCGAGGATAGTTTCGAGAAGGGTTTGGTAACCGGAGGTAGAGCCGTGTTTGTTGATCGATCAGCTGCTATGACCACTGTTAATCACATATTACTACTCCATAAGATTTTGGAATAACAAGGACATCCGCTTGACTGAGCTCATGCAAAGGAGGCTTGCAAACAGGAGGTTCTTTGTTCAGCTCGCATGGCTAGGGCCGAAGAAGAGGCCCGATGGTATGGGATCAAGAATTGGACTCTCACAGGGGAGCATGCTCTAACCTCTCCGTTCAAACACCTACGACCCAAACCTCTAGAGTGCAAGAACCTGTCATTTTATCTATGCATACGATCTTGGGAAATTAGCACACAGGATGCAGACTTCACAGTTGGCGAAGAGAGACTCTCCAAAGCTTAGACTCTCCAAAAGCTGGGAATGAATCATCCTTATTATGAGGAAAACCGCTTACGTGCAAATCCTCCACGCAAGGGTGTGTGTTTCCATCTACACAACTTGAAGCAAAACGTCAGCTTAAAGTGGACCTGGTTGGAAAACCCCTGGAGAACGTGTGATAATCGTTAAAGCCCACGTCAAGAAGACGAATAGTAAAGTATATTCACGTAATAACCATCTTGAACAAAATCACGCACAAGATCATGGGTGCCTAACCAACATTACCCAAGATCGACGGCACTTGCCCGTGCTACTCGTTTGTCTGCAGAGTATGATGCCCTGTATGCATGGGTGATCAACCATGCCAAGACGCTTGATCCCGGTTTATCACAGGGTGTCTTGACCCAACTCCAACGGGAAACTTATACATCCTAACAGAAATTGCTCCACCAGACATTCCGTCGTAGTGTAGCGAGATGCAAAAGCTAGGCTGCCAAGTGTCTGATGTGAGCACCCTAGTCTGGACAGCGACCTGCGGTTAACGCTTATAAATCCAGAGAGAGTGTCTTAAGCAAAGTGCAAAGCCCACCCCTTGAAACATCTCTAAGGAGTTTAAGAGAATGCCTGGTGGAAAGAAAGACTTGCTATCACCAAGAACATCTATTGGTATGGAACCTGCAAAGTGATATCTTCACCTGGAGCCAACTCCTCGTGGGCTGAATGCCTTGACATTGAGAACCTAGAACAGGCAGATCTAAGTTTCCTTGACGAAATGAGGGCCTCCTGGGAGCAGATCAGGACACTACCTGTTAATGGGCAAACAGCAACCACAGACAAGGGAAACATCTTCTTGGTCTGGCCACTGTTGGAGCAACAATGCCACAGACAAGGACCTTGAGGATTCAGTGAAGCAGCCATATATTGTACCATTCTGGCTACATCATCTATTGAGAACCACTATGTTTGGACACCGATCAGAAGAAGAACGCTTATAAAGTGTAGGGCCTATTGATGCACTCACATGTCAATGTTAAATTAAATTACGTGATTGCACAGTAAGCAAAGAACGCAGAGATACTGTTGGTATGAGCAAGAACTGCGCGATTTAAAAGAATTCGGCCGATTTGACTTTCATTAACCTATCAAATTTTACATACAAAGACGGGAAACCGATAGGAATTCAAACTCTAAAGCATCTTTCCTAACAATTTTTTAAATAATATTTTCCCCGGGCGTTATTTTATTCCTCTTGGACTGAAATGCAAGGCAATGTCCCTTTCACGACATATGTAATTTCATCTGTTGTGATCAGAAAAACTGTGACAGTATATTTTATTCTGGGAGACAGAAATGGTATAAGACTGGTAATAGGAGTACCAGTCAAAACTCGTAATGCCAACTTTTTATACATGCAAACCTATATGATTGGAATTCTAAGTTGCCAGATTCTGCAGTTTTTGGACAACACTTAAAGAGCTTAGCAAGAAAAATAATCAACAAAGTTAACATTGCAATCACAGTGTCTGGAGCCATGGCACACCGGGTACGCGTGATGGAGTTGGACTCTGTGATAGAAGATATTCATATAGTGATATTCATATAGGGTTCATATGACCTTTGACCTTTGGAGTCGAGACTTCCAAGGATCATGACATGAAGGGAACTGGGGCCTGGAGCTGATATACTCCTTGACCTAGAGGTATCCAAAGATGTTCAAGACCAAAACCTTATATAGTGACAAGTGCAAAACATATGTAGGCACAATAACATTGATTTTCCACTTATATACTATGGGTGATCTTGCGGGGTCCAGCATTAATCTCTAAAAACAAACACTTAGACTCTTTCATTTTCAGGAACAAAATCGGCAGCTGATGTCCTCAGAAGTGGTCCATTAAAATCTGACGATGCCAGTAGATGCATCTGATCCTGCTCGTCATGCTCGTTGGAAATTCCAGACTCGAATGTCCTTGCTCGACGCGGAGAATGTGGCACGATGATGCCTTCCGGTACGTCTTCATCCAGGAACGGCGGAGGGTAGACTCTCCCTTCGCGCTGAGCTTTCTCGATCAATGACATATTGGAGAAGTAGCGATGTAATTGTAGAGCACTCACCATTCTACCATGCATGCGTTGGTTTATTGGAAGAAACCCCACGGGTAGGAATGTGTTGAAAGGAGCTGGCCGGTTGTTTTGTAAAGGCTCATGTACAAAGGTAGGTCTGACGGGTACCTGCACCATCGACATCTCAGACATTATTGCTTGGTTCTCATTTGAAGTTGTCGTGCTTGTTACTGGGTTTGGAAATGGCTGTTGTTGCTGCAGCTGTTGTTGCTCGTCGCTGTATTCTGGAAGAACGTCCGGATAAACAGTTGGGATTCTTGCAACATTATCGAAATTAACAATACCAATACTTGGTGTCATTATGATATCACTTCGACTAGCGTCGTCAATCTTTGTGTGCTTTACGGGAATACTCATTTCCCTTAACTTTAGTGTAGTGAAGGCGAGCTGCTGCTGGAGCACTTGACAATGACTGCTCCAATGTTGTACGACACTGTTGTGGAAAGTTTCCCACGTGTGGTTATTCCTGGATTCTGCCATCTCCAGCTGTCCGAAAAGCGCCTTGTAGTGTCGCTCTCGTTCATAAGCTTCTTTCATTGCAGCTCGAAGAACCTCGATTTCAGTTTTAAGGGTCTCGATCTGGGTTTCGTACTCATTCATTTGTCGAACGCTGAGACCTTTGTCGTCAGTCAATGTTATCGCTAAGTCGGCGTCTGTACAGCAGATAAAAAACGGAGATATTAACATGTTTTAATCGAAACCAATTGCACTTCGTCCTAAAAAGCATTATCAGTGATTTCACCAAAAAAAAGAAAAAAAAAAAATCAATTTTGGAAATTGAAGGAAGTTGAAAAAACATGTACTTTTTTTATAAGGAAGTATAACAGTATATACTGTACAAAATGTGAAGCCCCGTTCAATTTCACGTAGCTTAAATTTTACCCTTACCAAGAGTATCCATCAAATAAAAGCTTGTTTCTATATTTTTCTTCAACGCATTCAAAATGGAAACAGTCTTTGGTCTATTTTTTTTTTGGGGGGGGGGTCATAATTGGTTTCAAACGAATGTCTTGACCGATAGCTTCTATAAATGGGTGTATAACCTCCCTCCCCCAAAAGCATTGCTATAATAGCCTATATTCGTATAGCAACATCTTTACTAAAAGCTGAACAGTAAATTCTGACGCGGGTTAGTTTGGGATAGACCACAACTTTGCAAAAAACGAGCACAAATTGTATGAAGTTTTTATCTGTAGAGTTTAAAGCGGCCATATATAGAGGAGGTATAGGCATGTATGCATTCATATACACGCCGGGATCAAGCATAGAGTTCCCAAAATCATGAACAGGCCCTTAAGAATCACATTATTTCCCTTTTCCCTTTTTTAAAAAGCATTATATCGGAATTATGATGATTGATTTCCGTTGTTTTTAGACCGCATTACCTTCCACTTCATGACGCCACATTTCTTCTTCCTTTCCGTCCCCACAACTGGTGTTTCCGCATTCCGATTGTCTCGGCTGTCGCTCAACAATATCCGCGCACCGGTCGGCCTTCACCTGGTTTATACTCAATCGTTTGATGATGCTGGAGTACAAGAATCAGTTTTAGTGGGAATCTGTCTTGGAATCCAAAGGCCTTATTGGTTTTTTAAAGTCCTCCTATTCTCACAATTTTCAAACGCATTATTTCAATTCATTTTATTTAAAATTTGAATCTAAATTTGGATTTGCCCCTGATGGCAATCCACTTAGATTGATTTTAAATCTTAAGGAATTTTGAGAGTATTCTCAGATACCCGTATGCCTAATTTTACAGACATTTTGTTCTTTGACTGACTGCGACAACTTAAGGGCAGTGTCAACCCTAGTAATGAAACGTGCGCGTGTTTTAATGTACTTTTGCGAGAACGCATCTTGGAAAAACGAAAAATAATATTTGAAAATGTAAACAAAAAGCTAATTTAGACCAGACGAAATTTCAATTTCTTCTAATTTCTGGAGTTAGAGAGAAAAGATGTTTGATTCAATAGTGCATAAAGATGTATCATTTCATCACTTGCACAACATACTCAATTTTGAAGTTCAAAGATGAAGTTATATTTGAGAAAGAGACAGCTTGAAATGGCGTGAAAAGTCCCTTTTTTTTGGCTAAAATACGGATTTTATCAATGTTCAATTTTCGCAAAATTTGGCAAATTTTCCGACAAAATCACTCCAAAAATACCGAAGTAAAAGGTACGGTTTTATCTTTCCTACGATAGCAATCGGTCTTCTCTAGGAACGATTTTCTCAATTTTTCATTTTTCGATTTCTAACTAAAGATATTCTCCAATATATACTCAAATTTTGGAAAAGAAAAGTAAAAATCTTACTTTTTTGACATTTTTCCTTATATTTCGAAAAGTAAGCTCTATTTAAAAAAAATGAAAAAAAAGTCCCCAGACAAATTTATCTTGTTTCTACCTAAAAATAACATAAAAAATAATGAAAATTCGAATTGTTTTTGTTATGCTGTCTGAAAATTTTGGGACAAAATCATGTTTTTTTAGTATTTTTCTCAAAATACGGACAGTTTTACATTAATCTGATGCCACCATCGGGTTCATCGTCCAATTTTCTTTCTAGAAATGTATACTTTTACATAAAATTATCAAATATTTGCAAAGTTACAAACCAAAATAGGTACTCGGAAACTCAGGGTTGACACTGTCCTTAATGAGAGATGGGCACATTTTTTGGCTTCCCCTTACAGTATACAAATACTACATGGTTAGAGGGAAATAGGGCACACTATTTTCCCGAGGTACTGGCTACGGGCCTATCACCCCGAACCCGAAGGGTGAGGGGTGATAGGCCCGTTAGCCAGTACCAAGGGAAAATAGTGTGCCCTATTTCCCGATATAAACCATGTAGTATTTGTTTTATTACAAAAAAAAAAAAAAAAAAAAATGAAAATTCGAATTGTTTTTGTTATGCTGTCTGAAAATTTTGGGACAAAATCATGTTTTTTTAGTATTTTTCTCAAAATACGGACAGTTTTACATTAATCTGATGCCACCATCGGGTTCATCGTCCAATTTTCTTTCTAGAAATGTATACTTTTACATAAAATTATCAAATATTTGCAAAGTTACAAACCAAAATAGGTACTCGGAAACTCAGGGTTGACACTGTCCTTAATGAGAGATGGGCACATTTTTTGGCTTCCCCTTACAGAAACAAATAACTTATTTGATCATTCTATATTTTCTGGTTTGCTTGACATTTCAGAATTTTAAAAATTAGGACTTTTGACAATGCAATGGGCAACAACGGTTTTGCCAATTTGTTCAAGGTTGATCCACTTCTGCATGGGGTCTTAACTTATCACCTATATAGGGCCTACTCACTATATCTGTGGGTCTACTAGATGGTCTTTGTCAGTTTTGATATCCATCGTGTTGGGAATCCTGGGCAGAACGAGGCTAGAATGAGCTATGCAAGAGAGATTTGCTTTGGCAATCTTCGATTTTGGGGTTTTCCGTTTTGAGGATTCCTCAACTTAGGGAGGGGGTCATTATTTAATCGGGTCTGAGGATTTGTAATCGAGAGGGGAAATATAATTTTCTTCAAGGAAAGGGGGGAACATCATGAACTTTCATAAAATCAGTGCGAAGTTTTTGAACGGATGCGAAGGAGAACGCTATTTTTTCGCCGAAAAAAGGCTGAATTCCTCCATTCCTCGTCTGGAGTAGGCCTAAATAATTACCGCCCCCTTATTTTGACGGTATAAACCGCATGTACTCCAGTAAAGCACTTTATTCCATCAAAATGTTATAAAAAATATGAAAGTCGAGTATTAGGCTTATAGGTGCCTATTGGGTTTATATTATTCTGACGGAATTATCACATGCATAGTATGTACCTTTTGTAATTGTTGTTACCACGGCCCTAGTGAAAAACAGCCTTGTGGTTGAACTGGGCCTTCGTGGACAAATAAAGTTGAATGAATGAATCAAATGTTTAGTGCACTTTCTTCCATCAAACGAACAGACATCTGTCCAGTTTTGTTCCTTCAGGTGACATTAGGCCTACCTCTGCGCTAGGTTATTTTTACATGGAGAAATACAGTTATAGCACCATTAGGCCGGAACAGACTAGCCTATTGATCACCAACTACTCCATGCATGATATATCGCACTTTTCACCGTCAATGAAAAGCGGTCTTACTGTTGGTCATTGAGATGATCTTTGGTCGGGGGGGGGTCTCGACCCAAAATTGGATACAGGTGTGCGTCCGCCGGGTAAAAAATCGCCCCATGTTTATGGTGACCAAGTTGTACAAACCAATTATGACCCATTTATATCCGGTGGTTCTGAAATTCGACCTAATTCATTGTGATTTACCGAAAATCAGAAAAAATGGCCCATTTTCATAGTAAATTGCTGACCAAAAATTGAAAATGGACCCATTTATATAGCAGCAATGACCCATCAATAACTATATAGTAGCATGGTATGAAAAACGACCATTGTTATAGTAAGGCTTGAAAATATGACCCCATATCGACGGCACATATGTACCTACCTTTTGGTCATGCAAGCACATGAGCAATCAAGGGATAAAAATGTTAATGTTATGGGCCTAATAAGGTATTGACCAATTAACAAAAATTGTCATCACCATATTTTCATTATCATGACTTCTAAAACTTATCTTTTTGATGCATACCACAAATTAATAAATTAAATAGCTACTCCTATTGTATAGGAGGGTTTATATTTGACAGAATAAACACGCTGGACATGTTTAGTGCATGCAACTTTATTCCGAAGCATAAAACCCCATAAAATGAAAAGGAAATTTCGGGCGAATCTTTAATAAATAAAGTGAACATTCGATTGACGCACACCATGTAAACTGTAGCAATTGTAAAAGGGTTGCCCACGGGAGTTGCCTTTTGCAAACAGAATGGGATTTTAATTACACGATTTGAGCCTCATAAATCGTTGAATTTTATCCTAAGTATCCAGATGAAGCAATGACCTGGTGCAGAATGGCAGTGTGAAGAATAAGGAGATGAAACGCTTGTGGTTCCTCACATCACTGGGCATCAAGGCATATTTGTAGCGAAAGGGGGCAATATTGGACAAAATGGCGATTTTCTCGATGTTTCAATTTCGGCGATAATTCGTGTATTTTTCGGTTGCCAGTTACGACGAAATCATATCAGAAAACAGGTAAGAAATGAAATGTATCGTATAGAGATATAAAAATCTAGGGTCGGTATTTTTTAGTTTGTCATTTTTGTTAAAAATCGTGATTATGTCAACCTTTGAACAATCTTGGCGTTGTTCCAAATTGAAACACGCGGTTTGGGCTTTTGGCAATAATTTGATAAATAGTGCAGAATTGAAAAAAGGGGAAATACCGACCCAAGACTTGACTCTGGAATACAAAACGAAACAAGGCAATTTTATAACATTTCTATATTTTTTTATAGGGAACCCCAAACAAAGGAGGGGAAATCTCCATTTTTTTATGATTTCTCAAAAATACGTATTTGGGGAAAAAATATTATATATTTGGATTCCTTGAGTCATCTTCTCCAAATAGTATACTTTTAGAGATGTTGGAAACAACAATTAAGACGATACGCAAAAAACAGTTCATTTGAATTCCTGATTCACAGCCACGTAACCCTAGCCACCAAGGGTTTTTGTCTACGTTCACGAGCAACGACACGGGGGCCGAGAATTCGTTATAAAGCACCCGAGGGCTTATGATTTTTATACCAGTGGATAGGTATGGTCTCCTCTTTCCATGATACCAAAATAAGTACCAACATTAACATACCTAGTATGGCGTCACAATGGAGTCATCAAGTCCGCGAGCCGGCAAAATTTGCATTTCCACAAGAAAATAGGCGAAAGTCCGATTTTGCGCTAAAAAAACGTAGGAATATCGGATTTCATTGCGTTTTCAGCTCTAAATGATGGCAAATGACTAGTTTTACATAAACTAGAGTTTTAGGCTACTGTGCATATATTTCAAAATGCACCATTAAAAATCCTTGGGTGGCAACACACCCACCCCACTACCCTTCGACTCTGACGGCATATACCCTAACCCCGGTGAGGTGCTACTCAATTTTTTCGCTAAAATGCCGGAAAGGATGATGAGACAACGATACCTAGAAGCTTTTTACGGAAGTTTTTGGCTTTTAGCGCACCGGAGCGGAGTTCACTAGGGGGGTGGTTACCACCACCTCTGGTTGACGAGGGTTAATAAAAAAAATGAAGTAGGCCTACGATAGAATAAAGCGACTTTGACCATGTTTATTGCATGCACTTTATTTCGAATGCATATAAACCCCATAAAACGGAAATAGCGGAAATTTGTCATCTTTAATAAATAAGTGAACAACAATGACTAGGGATAGGCACAGGCAGCAGGTATAATGTATAAAGTTATAAAGAAGTTGTTTAATAAAAAAAATTGAAGTACGATATGCCCATGTGCTTACCTTTTCTCCCCCTACTTCAATTCCGTTGACATGTTCTCTTTCATGACTTCACAATCGTTTTGATACCGGGATTCCAATCTTACATTTCGATCTGCCAGAAGCAACTCACCAAAAACGCGTTTTTCAACTGCTTGTCAGACAGTCTATTCGGTCCTTCAATTTTTCGATTTCTGGATTATCCTATTGAATTAAATTGTTTTTTATTTCATCTGTAAGCGGCGATGATTCTGACATATCCTGCCTTTCCATATTTTCTTATTATCTCAACTTCCCTGTGACACATTTAGCAGGAGAAGAACTGGAAATGCTGTCGGGCTGAGATCATAATCAAGCAGACGCCGATGATGTCGAGGAACGCGTCGCGATGACATATTTTTTGGCGTCTATGTCGCGGAAAGTGTCAGCGCGCTCGCAATGCGCGCTCGCGATGATACAGCGTAAGCCACGCACCGGCGTAAGCTTCATACACCACCAATTAGCTGCGAACGGTGGTGGCTGATAGCGAGCGGGGTATTTCAAAATACATCCATGAATGTACATTAGGTTTTGGGAATTTTCTCTTTACTATTCTAAATCTAAAAAGTCGTTGGAAATCGCATTCCTACCGAATTCCGAATTTGTTTAATTCGAAGACGCAATTTCATTTTAAACAGAGTGCTAAACAACGTATAATGTCCTTAACAAATTTATAATTTACAACAAGACAGCGGATTATTTTTGATTTGGAGCTAGGTAAACTAATAATGACGACTAGATTATGAATTGTATGGTTGACCTAATCTTTTTTTCTACACTTAACAATAGCGCAGTGTATTTAAATATATATATATATATATATATAATTATATATATATATATATATTATATATATATATATATATATATATATATATATATTATTGGATGATAGTTTATGTGTTGTGTATATATTTCATGGTATTTTATTTGGATGTTCGCTTTGTGGTTGTTTGTCATTACTCCAAAAAGGGGTTGAATTTTGACACCCATTTGGTGTGGTCCTCCTAGACCACCGGTGGTGTAATTTAACACCCTAGTGGCTTTGCAGTGTGTCCAAGAACTCGAAAAGCCAGCGTGGGTTTTTTTTCCCCGACGATAATCAAGGTTTCGATTTGAAAAACCTGTTTGTTCGAGAAACTTGGTATAGCGGTTGAAAATCAGGTTTTTCAATTGAAAATATTGGATTCTCGATTACAAAAACATGTTTGCAATCGAAAATCTAAGTTTTTCAATGTTAAAACCTGAATTTCCGCCTATATACCAAGTTTTTAACAAAAAACAATGGATTTCAATTGAAAAACTGGTTTCTCGGCGAGAATCTAGGTTTTCAATCGAAAGCAGGTTTTTCAATCGAAAATCTAGGGTTTCAATCGAAAATCCAGGGTTTTTTCAAAAAAACCTGGATTCTCACATATATTAGGTGCTATTGAAAAACCAGGTTTTAATCGACAAACCTGGTTTCTCGATTGAAAAAATTGGATTCTCGCCGAGAAACAAGGTTCTGTTGGAAAAAAAAGGTTCTTTTTCGAGATTCTCGCCGAAAAACATGGACACTCGTCGAATAAACAGGTTTTCGAGTTATGTGACATGAGCCGGCCAGCCTGCCATAGGCTAATATGACCTCGCAAAAGAGTAGGCACAAAATGTTTTGATTATTTCTCGGCAATAATAACATACTAAGGCAGTTAAACGGGGTAAAATTTGTAAATCAGGGTTTATACGGGGTTAAAGGGTGTGTACACTGTTCGAACACAAAATTAATCAAGTTGTTTAAAATTTCCAACCAACACTGTTTACCCTGGTCATCGCTCAACCTTGTTTAAAAATTAAGCAAAATTGTTAAAAATTAAACAACTTGTTTAAAAGTTAAGCATCAGTTGTTTTAAAATTTTTTAAAACAAGTGTTTAATTGATTTTCTAAACAAGGTTGAGCGATGACCAGGGTAAACGGCCGTTGGTTAAAGACTTGCGAGTGTTAAAAAAAGGTTTAAAAATATACAACTGTTTAAGACAACATGTTTATAACAACAAAACTAAACAAACGTTGTTTAAAACTTAAAACAAAGCACTTTAACACAACCCTCTTTTAAACAGCAAGGGGTATTCTGAAAAGAGACTAACTTTAGACCTGGTTTAAACCAGGGTTAGTCCTACACAGCGGACCTTTTTTCTTACAACATACTCTAAAAGTGTGCTTGTAACGGGTGAGAAAATTCCTCATGGATGGGGTGAGGGCTGTTCTTCATGGATGGGCTGTGTCGCCCATCCATGAGGAAATTTCTCACCCGGTCCATTTACACTTTCACAGTATTTTGAAAGAAAAAAAGGTCCCCTCTTGTAGACTAACCTGGTTTAAACCAGGTTAAAGTTAGTCTCCCTTCAGAATACCAGCCAAATTTTTAAACAGTGTCTAACAGTGTAGAATTTTCTCTGCATGGCCTTGTCTGTCCTAGGGTCTAAAGGTACTTTTTTGTTTTTTTTTCATTTGGGGGGGGCCCCCCAAACTGATTTAAGAGATGTTTTATGTTGCATTTAAAAAATAAGCTTGGGCCATCTTGATGTTGAACTTACAAACAAAATGGAAGCCAAAAAATACCATGATAAAAATCGAGGCTCCGTCAGTTTTGCCCAACATTCACATGAAAGGCACCGGCGCGTGTATAATTCGGATGGCAGCGGTTCAGAAATATAACTGAAAAAGCAGTGGAAAATGTGGTCGGTTGCTAAGGAAATCCATACATTTGTTCGTAAAGGATATAGTCCTAAATTGCAATTACCTTGGGGAAATTGTCTGGAAAAACTGAATGTACTGAAGAACGTGAACGGGGATTGAGAAACTTTGTGGCGACGCCACCTTTTTGTAAAAATGGACAAGAAGGGACATTAGGTGCTATTAAATGAAAGTCACAAGCCATATATATTACCTGTCTTGTTCTCTAAAGTAATATATAATAATTTTGGATGCATATAAACTAAATACATACATATATGTATCGTAATTTAATGTTTAAAGAAGGTTAAAGGCAGCCATTGTGCCCCCCCCGTATATATTTGCATGATAACACAAACACAAAATAACAGAAAGGCTGTCAAATGGTCAAATACGTATCCCATATATACCGTAATTCACACCTGTATGCATTAATTAAGTGATGTAACTATATACAGATATTATAGATTTTAACGTATCTTTAAAGGCGGGTATATTGGCTGCCATCTTGAATTTGGAAAATGTCGAACTCAGAGAATGTTAACGGATGATTCCCCGTCATACACGGCTGCACAATGGTTTATGCCATTTGGTCTAATTTGGTCTCTAATAGTCATTGGTCTAATGCCCTTCTAGTCTAATGCCCATTTATTCTAATACCCATTTGGTCATAACCACAAACCCAGTTGGTCTAATTCCATTGGTCTAATTCCATTGGTCTAATTCCATTTGTTTAATACCCTTTTGTCTAAATATCCATTTGGTCTAAATACCCAAGTGGCTAATTTGGGTCTATTGGATTTTGGAGGTACTGCATTTCACGCTTAGCGACCCTCGTTCAATCACTATTTTCTAATTAATTTATCCTATAAATCTTGATTCCATTGTGATCTCCATTTTTACTTGTACTATATTTGAGCCTTGTATTTCACTGTTTGATGTGATGATCATATGATGTGATGAACAAAATCATTGATGATTGATAATATCCATTTGGTCTAATATCCATTTGGTCTAATATCCATTTGGTCTAATATCCATTTGGTCTAATATCCATTTGGTCTAATATCCATTTGGTTTTAGACTATTAAATGGTTATTAGACTAAATGGTATTAGATCAATTTGATTTAGACAAAGTGGCCATTAGACCAAGTGGGATTAGACCAAATGGCAATTCACCTGCACACTGACCCTACGGGCGTTGTTCTTAATTAATTTCTATGCTTGTTTGAAACATGAACATTATTATGTGTGTAAGAACAACTTAGAAGCCTATTCAAATCGCATTTATCTCTACTCTTTTACAATGCCGCCCTAGGAAAGTAAAAAGTAGCCCCAAAAGTCGTGATTTCGTTGTGGGCCTTTGCAGTTTTGCTTGTGACGCGTCATCTTCTTAAACTCCAAAAAACTCTACTTTGGATTGTACCTCGGTTTCACAAACTTCTTTATCAGCAGTTTCCACGACACCATCTTCCACCGATTCCTGAACTTGTCCTCAATGCTTTCTGACATATTTTCTCACTAATGTCACCATCTGAGTGCCTCTGGTTTTCCTCCCACAACCATTGCATCGTGGGCGCCACTTTCCTTTCCATCTTCCCTGGCCAGAGCGAATGATCTTCTTCTCTACTCTGAGGAGCTTTGTAGTATAGTGCCACGGTACTAGCTCGGGACCTTCATAGAGCTTCAGTCGATCAGCGTGGACCACCTTCGGTTTGCCTCTACTATAGGTCTCTGTATTCGGAAAGTGACGTCAGAAAGCACATTCACTATCAGATATGACCCTTTCCATGAAAGGGACAGTTTCTTGGAAAGTTTGGCCGCCTTTGTGTGTCATACAACCACACAAATTGCCCCAGTCTGTAGACTGGGCCATGCATTGAGCGGTCATAATTCCGCTTCTGTCGCCTCGCGCTCATCTCTAATGCATATCGAGCACGTTCTCTCAGCTCATCACAATAGTCAGTAGCGTAGCCAACCAAATCAACTCGACAACCAAATCAATGGGGAGGGTAACTTTTTTTTTTTTTTTTTTTTTTGGTGATGAGATGTTCAAAACGTCCAAAAATGGACCATTTTAAGGGGTTAGGTCCATTTTTCCAAAAAAGGTCCACTTTTTCGAAGATCCGCACCCCCCGTAAAAAAAATCCTGCGTACGGCCCTGCGACCCAACATCATCATGTTAGGGCTTTCTCCTGTTGAAGCCTGTATACTTGCCCTGTAAGCCAGTCCGACATATGGGAGATACTGATCCCAATCCGTCTGGCCCTGGTGTGGCTGTATCATCAAGGACACGGCGTTTATGATGGTCCTGTTGTATCTCTCCACCATTCCATCAGATTTGGGGTCGTAAGGTGTTGTGCGAGTCTTGGTGATCTTCAGCAGCTTCATCTCTTGAAAGACTGCCGATTCGAAGTTCCGGTCGGAACGCAATTCCAATGGAACTCCGAGCCGAAAGACGAACTCCTCCACTAATTTTCCCCTACAGTTTCAGCCTGCTGATCTTTGATGGTATAAGCCTCCATCCACTTGGTCCAGTAGTCCCGACTACAAGTAAGTATTGATTACCCTGCGTAGTCTCGGTCAATGGACCCAGAACATCTATAGCGATTCGCTCGAGCGGTGCTCCAATAAGATAATGTTGTAGGGGTACCCGATGCCTGCGCTGAGGCCCCTTCTTCTGGGCACATACACCGACGAAGAAAATCACGAATGTCGGCACCCATGCCAACCCAATAGTACCTTTCTCTCACTTTTGGTAGCGTTTTATTACGACCAAGGTGACCTGCAGTCTCAGATGCATGCAATTCTTTTAACACACGTTCTCGCAGATTCCTGGGTAAGACGATCAACCATTTTATTTCCTCCCGTCGTCACTTTCCCATCGCTTCGCAAGCACGCCCTTCTTAGCTGCAAGACCGTCCCATCGGCCCCAATAAGTCTTTAGTTCCGTTGGATGTGCCGATATCTCTTCCCACGGAGGCCGTTCCTCACCCTTGTCCTTCTTTTCTAAGATTAA